>JAOYNU010044633.1:0-11435 GCA_026745395.1 Tympanopsis confertula | reverse complement strand
CTAGATCTACACTATTCAGTGTCTGCGCTACTATATTCATAATGCTCCCCATACCTGCCTCGTATAAGTATACATAAACTATACTTAAGATACAACTTGCCTATACAAATTGCACCTGTGTAGAATAGATAGATATCAGGCTAATCTAACACCACTATAGGTGCCATTAGGGTATCTCTGGTCCGCAGAGACCAGATACCCTAAGGTGCCTTGGGATAAACCACCATTAGGTGGTTTTAGACCGGGTGGCGAAGCCCCCACCGTTCAGGAGATCATACTCAAAACGCAGAGAAAAGTTGGATTCATGAATGGATGAGCCACGATAGCATACCATATGCAACACCTACAATATAGATTATCTTTATACAATGCGCCTTAGTGAAATGGTATCATTGCTGACTCATGATCAGTAGATCTCAGGTTCGACTCCGGGAGGCGCACTTCATTTATACAGGATCTGTTAGTATAGTGGGAATACCCCGCCTTTTCGTAGCGGTATCATGGGTTCGATTCCCATACAGGTTAATCGGTGTAGAACAGATATGCTATGCACTGTACCTTATCTAATTTATTCCCTACAGCCACCATAGCTCAATGGTAGAGCGCTGATCTTGTAAATCAGAGACATGAGTCCGATTCTCTTTGGTGGTATACACATTCACATAGGTTTCAATTTTTGGGAAATCGACTAACGGTAAGTCTGCGATTTTTGGTGCCGCCTATGGTGGTTCGATTCCGCCTTTCCCAGTACTACATACGTATTAATGCGTGATTACTAGGGTCTGTAGCTTAGTGGTAAAGCAATTGACTCTTAATCTTTTGACCGTAGTTCGATCCTACGCAGACCTATAATGTGTAGAACAGATAAGCTTAGATTTATTCTGCATATATACTTAGTATAGCTTAGGTGAACCCTATAATATAGACAATATGACTCTAGGACAATCTCCAATCGGCGGTGGGAGACGGTTGCTAACCGTTGGCGTAGTTTTGCGACGCGCCGGTAGGTTCGACTCCTACATTGTCCGTCATAATCGCAAATCATTATACAATCATATGTATAGCATAGATAATGTATGCTCTCTGTATTATTTACATGAGACATGCTTATCACAGGTAACAGGAAACATAATACACATAAACAATATGGCCGTCACTCGTTGACTTTTTTCAACTAACGCCAAGGACATCGGTACACTATACCTAATCTTCGCCGTATTTAGCGGGATGCTAGGTACAGCGTTCAGTGTAATCATCCGAATGGAACTTGCAGCACCTGGTGTACAATACCTACACGGTAATCACCAACTATACAATGTAATCATTACAGCTCACGCTTTCCTCATGATCTTCTTCATGGTTATGCCGGGACTTGTGGGGGGGTTTGGTAATTATCTAGTTCCAGTACAAATCGGAGCGCCGGATATGGCATTTCCTCGACTAAATAACATCTCATTCTGACTTCTACCTCCATCACTAATTCTACTACTAGCTAGCGCATTCGTAGAAAATGGTGCAGGTACAGGATGAACTGTTTATCCGCCTCTAGCTGGTGTACAAAGCCACTCAGGTGGATCAGTTGACCTGGCTATCTTTAGCCTTCACCTAGCGGGAATCAGCTCTATGCTCGGTGCTATGAACTTTATTACTACAATCCTTAACATGCGGAACCCAGGTATGACTCTTCACAAGCTACCTCTGTTCTGCTGAGCTATCATGGTAACAGCAGTTCTACTTCTACTATCACTGCCAGTACTAGCTGGTGCAATCACTATGCTACTAACTGACCGAAACTTTAACACATCATTCTACGACCCAGCAGGGGGAGGTGACCCAATTCTATACCAACACCTCTTTTGATTCTTCGGACACCCTGAAGTCTACATTCTAATTATCCCAGCTTTCGGAATTGTATCACACGTAGTATCAACATTCTCAGGTAAGCCGGTCTTCGGATATCTAGGAATGGTATACGCTATGTTCTCAATTGGTATCCTAGGATTTATTGTTTGAAGTCACCACATGTATGCGGTAGGACTCGATGTCGACACACGAGCTTACTTCACAGCTGCTACAATGATTATTGCCGTACCTACAGGTATTAAGATTTTCTCATGACTAGCTACATGCTACGGAGGATCACTTCGATTCAATACACCTATGCTATTCGCAATTGGATTCATTGCTCTATTCACACTAGGAGGTCTAACAGGAGTAATCCTGGCTAATGCTTCACTATCAGTAGCACTCCACGACACATATTACGTGGTAGCTCATTTCCACTACGTGCTTTCAATGGGAGCTGTATTCGGACTGTTTGCAGGATTCTATTACTGAGCACCTAAGATCGTAGGTAAGATGTACAACGAAACATGAGGACAAATCCACTTCTGAACAATGTTCGTAGGTGTAAATGTTACATTTTTCCCACAACACTTTCTCGGCCTGGCCGGGATGCCGCGACGAATTCCCGACTACCCTGATGCATTCGCAGGATGAAACTATGTATCATCTGTAGGGTCAATTATCTCTGTAATTGCTACAGCTATCTTCGGATACGTGATCTACGACCTATTCGCTAATGGAAAGGAAGTATCAGCTAATCCATGAGCACTACCATCATTTTTCACATCAACACCTGAATTCTACGCAGGAGCACACACAACAAATACACTTGAATGAGCGCTGGAATCACCGACTCCTTACCACTCATACAATACACTACCTGTGCAATCGTAGTACCAACTCAGATGTTTGGTTCGCACTAAACATCCCCATATCTGTAGTGTATCACAGGTAACCTGTTTTGCACATCTCAGATCCATATCTAAGCCTTAAAACTAGGATACGTTGTATCCGGACGATCATATCTCGTCTTTCAGGTGCGTGGCTATGACTCTATATAGGGCAGCCATTGTACGTGACTTTACACATTAACTATGCCACAACTACTACCATTCTTCTTTGTGAACCAAATTTTCTTCGCATTCGCGGGACTACTGGCTCTAGTATATGTTACATCGAAGTACCTACTGCCTATGTTCACTGAACTCTCAGTAGCTCGGGTATACATCACAAAGCTCTAGTATAGTACCTCTGTACTAGCCGCTAAGGTAGGCGTAGCCACCTTAGCGAGCCACCTCCGAGTGGCCGCGATTGATCAATCGGGCCTACTCGGAGGGGTAACATCTCATACGACACTACAGCTGCTTCGTGCAGCTTATCTACGACTGATACACACATCTATTATCAAGGTGTGTCGGAGATAGACATCATCCTACGCAACATGTATAAATATTATCTATGAACACTAACTTCTTTATCGCGTCACCTCTAGACCAATTCGAAGTGACTAAGCTGATCAGCCTAGATGCACCCATCCTAGGTCTGAATCTTACACTTACAAATCTAGGACTATATACAATCCTAGTTGTAGCACTGATTCTAGGTCTAAGCCTACTATCAGTTAATGCACACCGTGTTATTCCGTCACGATGATCGATTGGATTCGAATCAGCGCAACACAGTCTACACGCACAAACTAAGGAACAAATTGGTAGTGCAAACGAAGAATACCTACCCTTCCTGTACTCACTATTCTTCTTCATCCTGGTCGCTAATCTATTCGGTAATGTACCGTACGGATACGCACTTACATCATCAGTAATCGTAGCTATGGGATTCTCAGTTACAATCTTTATCGGAGTAACTATCCTAGCAGTAGCTAAGCACCGACTACACTTCTTCAGCTTCTTCCTACCTGCAGGAACACCTGGTGCACTAGTACCTCTTCTAATTGTAATTGAACTGATCAGTTATGTAGCACGAGCATTCTCACTCGGTGTGCGACTATTTGCGAATATTGTTGCTGGACACGCTCTTCTTAAGATCCTTGCAGGTATGCTATACGGTATCATGACATCAGGTCTAATCTTCGGACTGGTATCTATCCTACCTCTAGGAATCTTCGTAGCACTAGTAGGACTAGAAATCGCTGTATCTCTAATTCAAGCATATGTATTCACTGTGCTTACAATGTCTTATCTAAAGGACGCTATCTACCTACACTAGTAGACGCACTTTTACCCTCCCCATACCAAGCGAGGTATAAGTGACGTGTTGTACATAACACTAACTCTATGTACAGGAAATCTACATTAAAGGGAGGTTAGCTTAATGGTAGAGCAATCGTTTTACACACGATCGACAGGGGTTCGATTCCCTTACTTCCTAGCGGACAACGTATATCTTTTAAGATATCTATCCTGCATATACTAACGCAGTACGAGTGCTACAGCATATACTTATGTTACAGCGCACCCTAACCGTATAGAACATATTCATGTAGCTCATGTTGCATGTATGAAGTTTATACGAGGGGTATGTACTAATGCCTTATGGCTTTGCTCTCTATCCTATACATATTGTACAAGGCTGAGCTATATATTATTTATGTTTAATCTACTAACACCCTCATTCCTTTCACCTCTAATGTGCGACTCTGCATATCCATGACAACTTGGATTCCAGGACGGTGCAACACCTAGCGCAGAAGGTGTACTGGAACTACACGACCACATTTGTTTCTACCTAATCGTCATTACTGTCCTAGTATTCTGAATGCTAGGAGTGACTATGGTAACATTTAACCACACTAAGGTGGGTATTGTACACAAGTACTCTAACCACGGTACACTACTTGAACTGATCTGAACTATTACTCCAGCATTCGTACTGGTTGCAATTGCATTCCCATCATTTAAGCTACTTTATCTTCTCGACGAAGTGATTAGCCCATCAATGACTATTAAGGTTGCAGGACACCAATGATAAATACCCCTCAGTATCATTGTAAAACTCCTCTGTATACAACTGGCTTACTGACATACAGTGACATAGCCATATTTCATGTAGGATTATCCGCAGAGACTACACGAAGAACCGTATCCTATTAAGGATCGCGAAGATATAGTCCCATCACTAATGTATTAACACCCTGTAACGGCTTCCACGCATACAGATAGAAAATAAGGACGAAGGGGTAACATACGATCTAGAAGATACTACTCTGTATGTGGAAATCTTCGATTTCCAGGTAACAGTTGGAACTATAATGGCAACAACTAGTGGAGCTCCAATTACCAATGCTGACGTATCTCGTAAGATGACGAAGCATATTGGTAAGACCCGAGCCTATCTGGAAAAGCAGCTTTCACCAGATAACCCTAGTATTCGAGATGAAGTTAAGAACTTCGTACGGGATACCCTAGGTAAGCTATACAACCCATCAGCTACATTCGGTGTACATGGCCAACCTGTGCCTAACATTGAATATCTGGTAAACCCTGCTACAGGATTCTTTACTGTACCAGGACATGCCCGTGTAGCTGGTATTGATCTATTTTCATTCCTACTATATTCCTCTCGATTCTATATTGGATCATCAGTGGGAGTAAGTGGTCGACTTCATGGACACAAGAAGGAACAAAAGGAACGACTAAACCAAAGCCTATATTCACTTGTAGCTAAGTTCGGTTGAGCTGTGTTCAGCTGAGGTCTAATCCACCCTGCTTCAAACTTACTGTCTCTATTCAAGACCGCTTACCCTGGATTTGAACTAACAGCTGCTGAACTACGATGTCTTACTACAGCTTCTGTTCTAGAACTAATCATTGTAGAACAAGCTTACCTTAACCAATTTAATCCACCTCTTACTGATGAAGTAGAAGTGGTATCTAGTTTTGTACGGGACCCTCTATCAACTAAGCCACCTAAGCATAGTGGGGGACATGAACCTAAGACAGTATCCCTGTACCTACCAAATGAAGACGGAGACTACAACATTCTTCTATCTACCTTTGACTCTATCTCTCTTGCCGCAGCATTTCTTACACCAGGGGATGACCGTAACTTTGTGAAGCGGTACGCGGACAGCCAACGACCACTAATTAGCGATGCCCTTGGTGGACAAACTGTTCTAGTCTGCATCAATAACCGGGATTCCGCACCTGGAGTTCTAGGCTATAGCGCCATTGCAACTTATCCCGATCTGGAATACAACTTTGAAGTTATTCCAGGTCCCCCCTATATCCCACCATTGGTGGGATATAGGGGAGGCTCCTTATGGTAGATGGTATCGGTGTACCATCTTACCATAAGGGCAAATTGGAGTTATTCCTACTGACATGTCTACAATCACCTATTACACAGGATGAAAGGCGGCAGCCGTTGCAGTAGGTCTAGCTGAAAACCAATACCTGCGGATTAGTCGGTGAACCAACCAAGCCAAGCCCATTACTACTCCTAAGGGAGAATTCTACTTTATCAGCAAGCAACGGGGGACATCCAAGTAATACATTAGTGATATACGATTGAAGCTACGAATACAGCGACTATATCACAGATGAAGGTGAATCACTTGAATTCGACTCATACATGGTACCTGACACTGATCTAGAAGTTGGTCAACTACGACTACTAGAAGTAGACAACCGAGTTGTAGTACCAGTTGATACACACATCCGATTCATCATCACAGGTCAAGATGTAATCCACGACTTTGCAGTACCAGCTCTCGGAGTCAAGGTGGATGCTGTACCAGGTCGTCTAAACCAATCATCAGTACTGATCCAACGAGAAGGAGTCTACTACGGACAATGCTCAGAAATTTGCGGTGTATGACACGCATTTATGCCAATTGCTGTAGAAGCTGTATCAATGGAAAAGTACATTGAATGACTTGACGCACAACTTAGCTAGGTCTTTCTCTAACATACCCCCATATCTCATGTGTGGAGTATTCTTACTTAATCCAGCACACTACATAGATATCTATGAGTGATAGCCGAACACCCATTTTTCACATGCTCGCTACTCTTTACAGTCTACTCGAAGTACTCATTGTCCTTGTACCTGTTCTACTCTCGGTGGCGTTCATGACAATCATCGAACGAAAGGTGCTAGCAGGTATGCAACGGCGAATCGGGCCCAATGTGGTGGGATACTACGGTACTCTTCAACCATTCGCGGACGCCCTAAAGCTGATTGTGAAGGAAATGGTAATCCCGCAACACGCAACTAAGAGCCTATTCTTCCTAGCGCCAATCATCAGCCTAGTTTTCAGTCTACTAGGATGAGCTGTAATCCCTTTCGGTAGCGGACTTGCACTAACAGACTTCTCCCTAGGTATTCTATACACAATGGCTATCTCATCTATTGGAGTATATGGTATCCTATTCGCGGGATGATCTGCTAACTCTAAGTATGCATTCATTGGATCTCTACGAAGTACGGCACAAATGGTTAGCTATGAACTGATTCTCAGCTCTGCTATCCTAACTGTGATCTTCCTTACAGGGTCATTCCACATGACTACAATCATTGAATACCAACAAGCAGTATGATTCGTAATCCCTCTGCTTCCACTGGCTATGATTTTCTTCATCTCAGCCCTAGCGGAAACTAATCGTACACCATTTGACCTCCCTGAAGCTGAATCAGAACTGGTAGCGGGGTTCTTCACGGAACACTCATCTATCATTTTCGTGTTCTTCTTTCTAGCGGAATACTGTAGCATTGTAATGATGTCATCACTCACAGCTATCCTATTCTTTGGAGGATACGTAATGCCTGAACTAATTGTCAACGATACATTTATCAATCTACAATCTATTGTACTTGCTCTAAAGACGTGTCTCTTTACATTCACATTCGTATGATTCCGTGCTACACTACCACGGCTTCGGTATGACCAACTAATGACTATGTGTTGACTTGGATTCCTACCTGTAGTCATTGCACTAGTCATTCTCGTACCTAGTCTGGTTATTGCATTTGCTCCATAGCACCCTACCTGTAGTGTATCTCATGTACTCTACTAATACTCCCCATACTAAAGTAAGCTATATGGCATTCATATATGCTTACCTTTTCTACATTACACCGATCTTATCGTGACTCATATAACTAGTATGATGTAGCTCACATCTCTTAACCTTTTGTTTAGTTTATTCACATATCATGTAGGGTATAGTCCCTATATATGATGTAGCTCATACTTCTATGTATCTAATTGATCAAGGCTCGCACCCTATAAGTGCAATCTGGGAACCCTAGAGAATAACATACACAATATCTTGTCTACCTGTTGTATAGATTATGTAGCCTTTACGTGATAGGCTTTCTGTATAACTGTATTTCATCTATAGCATAGTGATCCATTACATGGGTTAGGTGTCTTGAACGAAGTGTGAGAGACCAACGAGTAAAGCGCTATCTGATAATAACACTATCTCTGACGGGTACACAGTATCCCGTCGGGCTCGACAACCTCGCTATGCTCGGAGTAAAGGTTCTCAGCGATAATTCAACCTCTTGTGTAGAAGATATGGATTATATACCCTATGATTGGTATGTTTAAACCCCATTCAGATGTGTACACCTTTTTGTTATAATACAGATATTAATATCGGGAACATCGTTCAGTGGTAGGATATCTAGCTGTCTCTTAGGTGACGCGAGTTCGATTCTCGCTGTTCTCGTAACAACTCACCATCTTAGTTCTATGAACTAGGTGGTCTGCTCTATATGAGCTATATGAGTACTATATCCCATACAAAATCGTAGTGCTAAACAGTACTACCTGGTGCGCAACATATTGTTGCGTATCTCTCCTATTGAACTCCGTAACTGGGGTGGCATAGATCATCTCTGCCTATACACATCTGGTCTATCCATTACGCCTATACAAGGCACAGAAGACACTGGTCTACATATCTAATATATACACATGACCCTATCTATTGTACTCTTTCTACTCGGTATTCTAGGATTCGTCCTGAATCGAAAGAATATCATCCTAATGCTGATCTCTATTGAAATCATGCTACTGGCTGTAACAGTACTAGTGATCGTGAGTTCATTCTCATTCGACGATATTGTAGGACAAACATATAGCATTTACATCATTGCAATTGCAGGTGCAGAATCAGCTATCGGTCTAGGTCTTCTTGTAGCATACTATCGACTCCGAGGATCAATTTCACTTAGCTAACTATGTATCTAGCAATTCTTGCTCTACCTATGCTTGGTGCAATGGGTGCAGGACTACTTGGACGTAAGGTCGGAGTAACTGGAGCACATATCATTACTTGTGTAGCGATGTGTACAACAGCTCTTCTATCATATGTAGCGTTCTATGAAGTAGGACTATCCGGATCACCAGTATCTATTCGACTCGGTAGCTGAATCGACTCAGAATCTATGTATGTAGACTGAGGATTCCTATTCGACAGCCTAACTGTATCTATGCTACTTGCAGTAGTAACTGTATCAGCACTGGTACACGTATTCTCTGTAAGTTACATGGCAGAAGATCCCCACAACCAACGATTCTTTTCATACCTATCTATGTTCACCTTCTTCATGCTGGTGCTAGTAGCAGGGGACAACTATCTAATTATGTTCCTTGGTTGAGAAGGAATCGGGGTTAGTTCATACCTTCTGATTAATTTCTGATATACACGACTACAAGCTAATAAGTCTGCTATCAAGGCCCTAACAGTAAATCGAGTAGGTGACACATTCCTTAGCGTAGGATTCTTTGCTATGCTATGAGTATTTGGTAACCTAGACTACGCAACAGTGTTCAGTCTAGCACCATATACTAACGAATATGCACTCACAATCATTGGACTACTATTCCTTCTAGCTGGTATGGGTAAGTCAGCTCAACTAGGGCTACATACTTGACTACCTGACGCAATGGAAGGTGAATGATATACACCCTTTGCTGTACTAACTGATATGGGTATTATTGCTACCCTAAAGGTGCGTAACCGAACCAAGGATACATACCGTATTCGGATCTCTTCACGAAGCATGTCTCGCGGTCAAATGCATTTGACCGCTACACCAAAAATGTATTTTTGGTTAACCTACGGACTCTCGTGACACCATTCATGCACCCTAGCATGATGTACAAGCTAGGAAACGTATAGGGCCTTCCCTAAACAATCTAATATGCTGGAACGCTTACTATACCCATTTCCAACTATATTTAGTAACATGGCGAATGAAGCCAATCAGCAGTAAATCATACTCAGAGACTGTATGATTGATCTAGGCTCTGCCCTGATAAGATACAGTCCAGTTTATGCCTCCATATTAATTCTGTGTGGGTGTAAACAACGGCCTACTCCTGTCTCTGCTCTTATCCATGCTGCTACTCTGGTTACAGCGGGTGTTTATCTTCTACTACGATCATCACCTCTACTAGAATTTGCACCTATGGCTCTACTAGCTATCACATGAGTTGGTGCACTTACTGCATTCTTTGCAGCTACAACAGGTCTTCTACAAAACGACCTGAAGCGTGTAATTGCTTTCTCTACATGTTCACAAATGGGGTATCTATTCATGGCTGTGGACTCTCACAATATGATGTAGCTCTATTCCACCTAGTGAACCACGCGTTCTTTAAGGCGCTTCTATTCCTTGCTGCTGGAGGTGTTCTACACTCTATAGCGGACCAACAAGACCTACGTCGACTTGGTGGGCTAGTTGGACTACTACCGTTCACCTACACAGCTATTCTTGTAGGATCACTATCACTTATGGCATTCCCATGAATGACAGGATTCTATAGTAAGGACCGGATCCTAGAATTCGCCTACGGGCAATATGAATTCAGTGGACACCTGGTATACTGACTAGGTACAATCACTGCAGCAATCACTGCTTTCTATTCGTACCGACTGATTAGCCTTACATTCTTCAGCACACCAAATGCTCCACGAGGGGATTATGAAAATACACACGAGCAACCGCTAATTGTGGCAGTTCCGTACGTAATCCTTGCTGTGCTAGCTATCTTCTTCGGATACGTAGCATCTGATCTATTCGTAGGACCAGGTAGCGATTTCCTATCATCGGCTCTATTCATCCACCCGGACAATGTGATCCTCATTGAAGGGGAATTTGCTCTACCTACACTGATCAAGAACCTACCTGTACTACTTAGCGTATTCAGTGCAGGACTAGCCGTTCTACTATATCACCGATATCCATCTGTGCTAACATATCTAACTGACCCTGCAACATTTGGTGGGCTTGGTCTAGCTATGTATCGATTTTTCAACGCGAAGTGAGCATTCGACATTATCTACAATAAGTATATCATCACTCCAGCAATGACACTAGGTCTAGCCACATCTAAGGTCCTAGATCGAGGAGTTATTGAACTGCTCGGACCGTTTGGACTATCTCAAACACTGTACTCATCATCACGGCAACTCGCAAGTATTGACACTGGTGTAATCAGTACATATGGTCTATTCATCTTCATTGGTGCACTATCACTGACACTGCTACTATTTGCACCTATCTTCGGTGGTGAATCTATGCTAGCATATCTCGGTGATCTACGGCTCGTACTC
>JAOYNU010044522.1:0-11438 GCA_026745395.1 Tympanopsis confertula | reverse complement strand
GAACACAGCAGGTTATTTCTGCATGCTACTTCATATCTGCATTGGCTTATTGGCTTCATGTGGTCTGCGCGCGATCTAGTTCCAGTCGGAAGGGTCCGCAGCTGTCAACTCCTGTTTCATGTATATGCACATGACGCTCGGAGACACTATTATATTGTTCTGATCTACATCACTACTTTAAAACAGATCCTATCGAAGCTTAGTTTCCGCCTACGGACTGCGGAATACGGTTCACCCGTACCGTGAAACACATCTGTAAATGGTGTTGAGAGCAAACCTGACGACCTATGGGATTTTTCGTTCCAAGATAATCATCCGATACTCAATATATCGCAGAATCTCACATAAGGATTGAAGCTCTGCGTCTACTATCAGTTGTTTCGCTCATGAGAAGCTGATGGGTGCTAGTACGTATCGCGCGTAGCATCCAAGCTTTTCCGCCCCATCTCCGCTAGGCGTACTCCGTAGATCGGCATCTCTCCTCCAAAAGGTGTTGGGGGCCCGATTTATACGGGGGTTTCCGTTCTCAATTTTGCAGATCCAAAAATAGATAAGAGCCTCGAGTTTGTGAAGTTTAAGCTGTTATATTGAAGGGAACAGCCAGAGTGAGAACCCTCGGGTCGCTGAAGATAAAAACTTGCCGTTAATGCTCGAATCGATACGGGGGCCAAAGTCTGCTCAAAGAAAAAAAAAGCTCAGGCGTCCTTACTCTCCACGCAATCAATCTGGCGACACTTGTAAACTTTATAGAGGCTGTATCAGAATGGCGCTTGGATTACTCTCTTGTTGGTGCCCATGCAGCTCGGAGTTGGAATTAATCCACATTTCGGAATTATTCACCAACGTGAAAAGAGAAGCCATCCCTGCATCCTCGTGGCAGTCTCTTCATCTCAAATGAATTTTCTCCAATGACAGTTCTAAGAAAACCAGACATAGGCTACCCGGGATGTCGCTTTGTGCGTTCATCAGCCGCGAGATGGTCGACGCATCGCATGTACTTCATAAAAACTCCGGATATCCCGCAAATAACAAGGAAGCCCAGGTTCATATGAGCCTTTGACGATGGATAATAATAGGGAGAGATGGCAGATGCTGTCTTTTTCATCAGTACCTATCTGCTGCATATGGAAGCGATCGCATCACGCGAGTCAAAATCATGAAAGGCGTCGCTAAGGCCTTTAGTATGTCCTTGAAAAAAATGACCTCTAAATTTCCCATTGTTGAGCAACGTCTGCAGATTGTCCAGCTCTGAAAGCTAGCAAAGAAAATCTACCATCTGAGAATATGCCTACTGTCATTAGAGTTCGAGATGCTACATTAATATCGATGCTCTCACGAACACGGTCGCAAGAGCCTTCCAAAGCATTGTAGCTGCCTGGTCTGATCTGATCTTTAGGGGTCTGAATTGCCTCGGCTAGAGGTGTCATACGCAAGATGGCAACAGGGAAAGCGGTCTGCTTGCAGTGGCGGACACCGACATGCGGCCGCTGCGTTGACAAGATCAAGAGACAAAAACTAGTAAGCGATAGCGCGGGAGACGCGTAAGGTCGGAGCCGCGCCAAGTCTTGCTTATGCTAGCCCGTTTCCAATTCGAATGAGCCTCGCATAGACTCCGTAGGTTGTGCCGGAGACTGGCCTTCGAATCCGACTAAACTCCTTTTGAGGTTAGTTATTTTTTAGACTATTCTCAGGCATTGATAGCTTTGGTGTCAGGAGTGGAGGTTCGACGCCAGACCGCAAAACCTTATGCTAAATCGTAAATATAGAAACGCAGAGCTTTGCAGAATCTGCGTGTGCGTCTAGTGCATGTTTTTCCCCACCATGTGGAGGCGTTCGACTGCGCCTGGAAGAATGATGAAGCCTAATCAGATCGCAAAGCGGGTTACGCAGGCCTCGGAGGCGATTCGTAGGGCTGTTCCAAATCGTGATTCTGCCCGAAGCGGATGGATGTGCCGACAAGGAACTAGCTCGTCGAGGAACAGGGTTTGCCGTGGCTCAGGTTGCCGGATCTCCACAACCACAAGGCTGGGGGGTGACGAGGCCAGGACAACGGGTCTAACCCAAATCGGGGAATGGCGAAGACGATCGGAGGCTCGACCATGGCATGTTATGTGATGTGGGCTGCTGTGGGCTACGTAGGTGGTGGACGCTGCCGTAGGACGGACTAAGGTTTGGTCATTCCTCCCTGTGATTTTAATCTTAGGCAATTTCATGTTGATGAGGGAGTGCCATGGCGTCATATGCCTTCCTCAGTGACCCTGTCACACACAACTGACAGCACAGGATGCAGGACTGCCGAGACCAGATCTCGTATTATTTTGAGAACGATGTTGCCTGTATTTTGATCAACCAGGCGCAATTTGGTGCCTTTCAGGGTCGGGATCCTGACTTCCCTGAATAGGTTTAGCGTCACGACACGAATAGAAACCCAACGTGGCGTGGGCCAAGACCCGCTTTTACTCGAGAATCCACGCGTCTGATTGGGGCACAAATGCACTGCGCCTCTTGCCAGGAGGCTGGTGTTGTCGTTGCTGCGTAAGGTCATCCAGGGCTGTACGGGCAACTGTGCTGATCGTTGCAGGTTAAAACCTTTTGAGGCCCCCATCTCTCCAACCTCCTACTCATCCCCTTCACATCAACTTCCCTCATTCTCACCGTCGCCCTATCTTCACAACAATCATGGGTAAAGCCGGTCGCATTGCGTGTATCTTCACGCCGGGTGTGCTTACCATTGCTGCCCTGATCTCAATTGTCTTCGTTGGACTGGGCTGCACAAAGGCCAGCTCGTCAACCTTGAACGATCTTTACTTCCTACGGGTAAGACGCGCTCCGGACAAAAGGTCCGCTATCTTTTCAACGGTTTCGCTAACATGGATTTTCATCGCTAGGTTGACCTCAAAAACATTAGCAGCTCATCGTCAAAAACAACAACCGAAGTCGAAAACATTCTCAACGAGCACGGAATTACCAGTGTCAACTCTGAACAGGTCTCCGATTTGATCAAGAACCTCCAGGATGACAGCACACTCAAGGACTTCTACGACATTGGTCTCTGGGGTTACTGCGAGGGTGACATCAGCGACAGCAACAAGTACACCGTCACCTCCTGCTCTAAGCCCAAGGCCGAGTTCTACTTCAACCCCCTCACCATCTGGGGCCTGAACTCCACTTCGATCGAGGACGAGCTGCCCGATGACTACGAGAAGATCATCAACATCTACAAGAACGTCTCCAAGTGGATGTTCATCGCCTACCTGGTCGCCTTCATTGTCACCATCGTCGAGATCCTGGTCGGTTTCTTCGCCATCTGCAGTCGCTGGGGTAGCTGTGTCACCACCATCTTCGCGCTTGTCGGTTTCCTCTTCACTGCTGCGGCCTCAATCACCTCGACTGTCGTATTCACCATCTTCCGCGGAAGCCTGGGCAAAACACTCGACGCGTACGGTATCGCTCTAACCCTCGGCAAGAACATCTACATCGCCACCTGGTTCGCCGTCGCTTTCTCCCTCGGTGCTCTCATCTTCTGGGTCTTCAGTGTCTGCTGCTGCTCCGGTCGCTCGCCTTACAACCACAAGAACCGCGGTGCCACTCGCGGTCTCACCGCCGAAAAGGCTCCCTACACCTACGAGCCCATCGGCGGAGGCCAGCTCCCCTACAACAACCAGCCATACGGCCAGCACACCTCTTACCCACCACCTCCTCCCGGCGAGTCCTACCCCATGGCTCCCGCCCACCACCAAGGGACTGGAGGTGCCTACGAGCCATTCCGTCACTCTTAAGTGGCATTATAAAAAAAAGACCGATATTTGTACACAATCTGAAGCGTTTTAGATGGTGATACCATGGCGTTTATGACTTATTTACCAATTGGGCTTGGCAGTTTATTTGTTTACGACCATTTCTTTCCTGTTCTCATGACCTAATGCTTGCAGCCAAGGCTGACGAGAGGCGCTATCTTGTATATGATTCATCTGCTTACCAGAGAACCATCCTGCCTTAAATTGATTATATGAACATTTCACTCTCCATCCTATAAATACCGTTCCATGTAGTCTGCTCCCGTAAACCCCAATTCATCCAACGGGCCCATAACAGGGTCTAGACCAAACTCATCTATCTGCAACAATGGCGACTCCCGAAACAAATCTACCCCAGAAACAGGCCTTCCAATCTCGAAGTCCCGCATTGGCGCAAACAGCCCCTCTTCAACCCCACTTTTATAAATATTCATGTTCAACCCTGGTGTATCCTGCCGACTAGCAGCCGCTACGAGATCCCGGCGCGGCCCAGTCTTAAAAGACCTCGAATGCGAGTAAACAACCTCCTTAATTGCGACAGTTATTCTCGAAGCCTGCGCCGCAGTCGGAAATCCATACTCGAAGAATATATCAAAAATGCCCTTCGCGGTATCAATTGCCCGTCTTGCCGCGAACGTATACGGACATAACGGGTGCACGAGCGTATAAGCGAAAATCGTCAAAGCCGCGTCCCAGGTATAGTGGTACGCATCGTGCCAGGAGTTCAAAACATTACTCCCCGAAAGAATCTGGTCTGTCATCCGAATACAAGCGACAGCGTGATCCAGCGCATGGATATCATTTCGATCCGCATTATTGGGGAATGTAGCCCCTATTCCTGGGACAGTGAATGGAGTGTCGAGGGGAATTTTCATAAAGAGGCGGAAGATAGATTGCATGGTGTTGTGGTAGGATAGTTCGAGGAGGGCGCGCTGGCGCTGGACCCAGATTGGGGCGTAGGGGTCTAGGTCTAGGGGTGCGTTTGTGGAGAATGGGGCTCCGTCGCCTTGGCGTTTTATTCTGAGGAAGGGGGGAACTTCTTTTGTCCATTCGTGGAGGGGTTTCATTGATTCTTTTAGATAGGCGGAGCATTGTTGGCGGATGCTGGGGTCTTGGTGGACGGAGGTTGTGGCGCCTTTTTGGCTCATTAGGTTGGCGCAGTTTTGTAGGATGTCGGAAGATACTTCGCGCATCTTGGATGTCAATTTGAAGTATTGAGGGAAGTACCAGAGTCTGCTGAATTCCTCGGAGTCATTGATTGTGGATGCGGTGGGTTCAGGGCCTGGAGGTTGGGGAGCGCTGATTTTAGCTTCTACTGGATTTATCAGGCATGGCTGACCAAGCTTGAAGGATAGAAAGCTATCAAAACAGTAGATAGCTTGCCATATTTGGTTTCGAGTATCTTTGCTTTTTTGTAGGCCTGCGGGTATGTCGCCTGCAAGATTATGATGAAGCCCTAAGCTATAAGCAGCCTGTATCGCATTTGCCAACAACCGACGGGCTCGCTCAAAGCATGATGAGTTCATCAGATAAACGATTGAGTAGATAGTAATCTGTAGGCTGTGTAACGATGGACGGCTGTCAGAGCTTGCCAGTAATCGCTGAGATCGATGAAATAGCCAGTCTCCGCTTCTGTTGGAGTGAACATCCGGACTCTGATCTTCATCGGCCATCATAGAAGATGTATGCTGCATACAGAGAGCCAATGCAATATCTGCGAGTGGTGATGGCATTCGAGTATTTTCTGACTCCAGAGACTCGGGATTGTGATAGTCATGTTCTACCCAAAGCGAGTCGTAGTGATTGCAAAAGTCTGTTCTGTCAATCACAGGGAAGACGAATTGATATGATTGCCAAAAAAGACTCAGTAGAAATCCTTCCTGCTGACGTGAAAGGGAATCATGATCCTGACCATCATCCTCTGAGAGAACGCCGGTCGTCTCATTTATTGTAAACGACCTCAAGTCCACGCCCAGATATGCCTTTTGGAACATTCTATCGAGACTTTGGCACACACGATTCGAAAAGTATACAAAGGAAGTAGGTCCGAAGTACCTCGGCTCATCTCTTGAATTCTCTTGATCAAATATCCATGCATCAGGCCAGCTCCAGCTCAGCGACAACCGTTCCGATACTGCGGGGCGAGATGGCTCCGATCGCGCAGACGACGATTCCAATTCTGCGATCCGCGTTCGCAAATGCTCTATCTCTTTGGGATCGCCTGACGGCTCTCTCGAGCAAAGTTGCTTTCGCAAACGACAGTTCTCGCATGGTCGTCCGTTGTCACATTTAACACGATTATGTCGGCACCATTCGCAGGCTCTGAGGACAGTGCTCCTCTTTCGCTTCATCGACCCATTCGCATTAGTCGTGGGCATGGTTTCGCCTCTCTCATTGCGGTCCCGAGCATACTCGGAAGAATTGAAAGTCACAAACATGATCAAGGGACCTGCTGCTTGGGAAGCCTTGTATTAAATGTCTGGCCATAGAGTCATGATCTCAAAGAGGAAATTCTCGGAAGGCTCCTTGGAGAAGAGGCTTAATCATGGACAAGTGGGGGCTACCATTTTCGGTAAGGACCGATATCTATTCGGGCAGACCAAGCATCAAATCGAGAAAAAAGTGGCTCACTTGACATGGTATTGGCTGAAAGCCTCTGTACGAAGATAGATCTATTTTCAGGCTACCACTGATGCTATTGAGTCATTTATCCCTCAGCTTTCATATATAAGGCGCGCCATAGTCCACTGCATCCTCTTCCAATTGCATCTTTTGTCAAGCTTTCAGCATTCACATCACTCTTTCCCCCAATTTTCAGTTCTCCCAAAGGACATTATGGCAGCTCAATGGCAGACGAAACATCTCCTTAATGGCATCCGAGCCATTGTCGGTGGCCAAGGACCTCCTATTGTCCTGATCGCAGGTTGGCCTCAAACAGCGGAGGCATTCAGTGACCTCTTCGAGCCTCTGTCAAAGCGCTATCGCTTCTTTGCTCTGGACCCCCCAGGTCTGGGCGACTCGACACCTTCAACATTCGGCTACGATACAAAGACCATCAGCAATATAATGGCCTCCTCAATCCACGATGCTCTTGGCGACGAAAAACAGCCATATCATCTAGTCGGCCACGACGTTGGCGCCTGGATCTCATATCCCTGGACTGCCCAGCATCCTACCAGGGTCAAGTCACTTTGCATCATGGATGCAGGCGTGCCGGGCTTTTTAGCACCTCTTCAATTCCCACTGTCTTATGAAGCGAATGTCCGACTTTGGCAATTTTCCTTCAACGCTCTTCCTGAACTGCCAGAGATTCTCACGCGCGGCCGAGAACGAGAACTCTTGACGTGGTTTTATGACAAGAAGACAGCCAGTCCTGAAGGGCTGGATAAAGCTAAATTAGAGACATACATCCAAGCATACTCGAAGCCGGGAGTCATGAGCCAAGGTTTTGAGTATTACCGAGCCTATGCGAAAAGCACAGAGCAGAATCTGGAGTTTAACAGGACTCTTCTTCAAATTCCCATTCTGGCACTTGGTGGTGCTAGTTCGATTGGGCTTGGTATGGTTGATATGGCTCAGAAATTTGCCGAGAAAGTGGAGGGTTATGCGATTGAAGACTGTGGGCACCTTATGCCTGAAGAACAGCCAGGCCTGGTGACGCGGAGACTTCTGGAATTCTGGGAAAAGCAAGGGTAGGAATATTCAAGTGTCAAAACACACGATTATCCTACAATGCAAAAATAGTACTATACTACCCTGTTATCAAGACGTAAGATCGCTATGTTAAATTTCGTGCGTGAGGTTTTCTGTTTACCTCGTGGATATCAAGAGATTTAAGTACATTTTCACCGAAGAGAGCCAGAGCCCATCATCCATTCGCTAAACGGCGAACAATACCTCTACCATCAACTTGAGCTCGGACCCACCCTCGCCGGCGAAGCTCACTGAATGAATTTAGCTCCGCTTTCGCCCAAGACTTGAACGGTGTGTTGGTAGTTTGAGACCATCCCACGCGTGGGCGGCGTATGTGACGAAGTGAGACAAACCAGTTCTCATTCTCGCTTTCTGACTCGGCGTCCTCAACCTCGGTATCAGATGAGGTTGATTCTGCCACCTGCGGGCTCGCGTGCGATACATATGAGTCGTCGCCTAGTTCAACGCTGGCAGTCTCATGGTGAGTGTCATCCAGGTCATCCATATCTTCCATGTCCGTTTCGTCAATCTCTTCCACCTTTGCGGGAGTTTCTATGCTCTGGGCTGTGGTCCGTCGGGATTTGACAGGGGACGATTGAGCTGCTGCAATTTCAATCGTGGGTGATGGAGGGCTCTCATTGCTTCCATCCGTAGATTGGAAAACATTGGACCTTATATCACTTTCTTGGCTGCCATGGGCTTTTTCTTGCATTGGCTCAGAGATTGCACGAGGGGAGCGACCTTTGTCAGGATTGGGGATTACGACCTCAATTGCTGCTGTTACAGCCTTGGGTCCACTGCTGACTGGTCGCTCAAGACGGCCTGTGAAGAATCCTTTCATAGGCGGATCTTCTGCTGATGCCTTGTGTGTAGGATTGCCGACAGCATGTCTTGGAGGAGGACAAGGTGTGTTGCCAGATAAGGCTTTGCTCTCACTCTGGGAGAGAGGAGACCTTTGAACAGTCTCGATTACTTGTGACAAGCTCTTTTCGTGCGAGACAGGCACATTTAGTGATGATGCTGGGTGGCCAGTAGTCTCTGTGCCTGGATGCAGAAGTTTTTGATGCCTTTCGGGTCGCCCAGAAGATTCAAGCACAATATCAGGTTGTGAGTTTGTGGAAGCGTTCTGAGACTCAGAAGTCGAGTTCATGCTGATTTGCGACTGTGTGCCCGGGACATCCACTCGAATTGATTCAGCCTCCTGGCTCTGGGTGGACGGATTGCCTGTTCCACGAGATGATTGACCCTCTTCATGACTTCCTTGCGGCGGGAAGGTATTCATGATACGTGATTGCGAAGAACTCTTATGGTCTTTTGAGGGGGAAGCATGTTGATTGGGCGAATCTGGCCCGTCTCTCCTGCTGAAGCCCTTGCGATACTGCAGATGGCTGCCGCCCACGGCCGGTGTCTCACTAACCTGAACGTACTCCGCGTCCGGAGCAGGAAGAGAAGGACCCGAGCTCATCAATTCTTGTCCATTTTGAGTGGATTGTGTCGGATCCGGTAAGACTTCACCGAGAGCCACAGGAACAGATGTATCCATCATAGACTCGTTATCAGATTCGTCTTCTGAGAGCGGAGAGTTTGACCTAAACTGTTTTGAAGGCGAGTTCACATGTCCTTGCTCGTCTTTGATGTCGCTGTTTCGACTTGGCCAGGCATCCCGCCCACTCTCTTCCATGTGTTGATCAATCGAAGGCGAAGGAGCTTGAGCTTCGGTCATTGTTGCATCTCCGTTCAGGTCTTTTTGTGATTGGTTATCATCTACTCTTGGATGATCAGCGACATCTTGTGACTTTGCTGCCTCGTGTTCCTGCTGAAAGCCAGATATGACAACATTGGCATCTGATCTGTCAACACTTTTGCCTGAAACATGGCTGGTCCCAACTTTTCTGCTGGGTTTTGATATCCGAGTTTCAACAGAATCATCTCCCCTAACAGGACTGCTTGGCGGAATACCAGATGGCTTTGTTGTATCGCGCTCGGGAGAAGGCGACCAGGAGTACTCTCGACCAGAGTCCTCGGACTCATGAGTTTCCTGGGTTTGTGGAATTGGCGGCTCCACGATGGCATTCTTCTGTTCAGCTTCACGCTCTTCAGCATTGCGCGTTCCGGCATCTCGTTTCCGTACAGCGGTCTCGTTCCACGCTTTCAGAAGGGAAGGCGGCACATGTGCATGAGGCTGCGGCAGACCAGGCTTCGGAGGAATCCATGCTTCATTTGGGTTTCCAAAAAGTGCTTTCTGATCTTTGGGAATAGTGACATCGATGCCCGAGATGCGAGTCAGTCCTTTCCAAGGATCAGGCCTAGGCTTGGAAGCATTGCCAAAGGAATCTTGTTTGACGTTGACAGACTGAGGCTCAGGGGGATTTGCTTTTCTTGGTTCAATCGTCTCGATTAAAGGGACAGATTTCGGAACAGGCAAGTTTCCCACATGATCACCCAGGTGTTTTGTCTTCTTAAACGGTGATACTGCACCTGCGTCCATTGAAGCAAGCGCATCAGCGTTTCTCAAGGATGGCGATCCGTCATCACGCTGCCTCTTCCTTGTAGCCGTTGAGGGAGAGCCAGGAGTCGCCTCATGCATTGTGTTGCGACTTTCAGGTATCGCACCGACTGCCTGAGTGGATGTCAACTCTTGCACAGTTGGCCAAGTCGTTGCGCCAAGTACATGAGTCCAATAACTGGAAGATCTAGTTGCTCGATCGGGCTGGGATGACACAGAGCTCTCTCGACGACGATCCTTTGCCTCTGGTGGGTTTTCAACCGAGATGTGTTGCCCTGTTAATATTTCTGGGGGTCTGTTGGAGTGGTTCACTTGCAACGGAGATGACTCGGCCTGCGGATCAACTTGTCCTATATGAGAGCTCGCAGGAAGTTCGCCAGACCGAAGCCCATGATGCGAATTGAGATGCAGTAGTAAGTCACCTCGCGACGGTCCACTGACTGAGCCAACATGACGCTCTTTTTCCAAAGTCCAAGCAGGAGCGACTTGCGAGAGAAATTGTTGAGAGGAGATCTGAGAGAAAGAGCCCTTTTGTAAATCTTCTTGCGGCTCACTCTGTGAAGCAGGAGATGGCCCCTTTGCCAATCCCGTCGGGCCAAAGTGGCCCGGCACAGATTCGTGACTCTTTATCCTGTGGCATACTTGTTCCACCAGATTCTTGAACTCTTGATTTTTCTTGAACGATTTCGCGGCCTTGACTTTTTGCACCCCGCGCTCCCAGTCAATATGGAGGCGATCGACACGCAGGTAAACCTCGGGCTTCGGTTTGGAGTAGTGTAAAATGAGTTTGAAATCTAGAAGCTGAGCTATGTGGCGCTTGGGGTTCGCATTCTTCGTTATTCCCGGGTCGTGGGTGATGGAGGCGTTGATCTGCCAATCTGGATCCATCAAGGCAGCCGAGGCAGGATTCGGACCTTGCCCGTTCCACTATATAATGATAGTATGTTAGATCCGAAGGGCCAAATTATGACACAAAGCCTTACATGGATTATGGAGCACCATGGCTCCTGCCGGAAGTTCTTGAAGCTCAAACAGGTGCCATCGTTCACAATGTGTTCGTTCGGCTCATCCTGACTCAGATATGAGGACAAAGACTCACGTATGAAAGACCCGAGCCAGGGCCGAACGGGTGTTGAGCTCATGGTTCCGTGTTAGACAAAGGGAGCGCAGTTGAATACATGACCTCGGCGTTCATGCAGAACTACGCGTCCAATTGTCGCGACAGATTAGATGTAGATTGAACTTCAGGAGGAAAATGCGTTATCGCGATAACGATAAGAACGCGTCGCGCGAGGCTGACTCAGCTGCACCACGTCATTGGGCAGGCAGCGGACTGCGGAGAGCAAGGGCGATCACTTGTGACTGACTTCTTTTCTATACGCCTTCGCCTCCGGCCTTACCCCTCCTCTCCCCTTCCTCTACCTTCCAGGCACACGAATACT
>JAOYNU010044411.1:0-11448 GCA_026745395.1 Tympanopsis confertula | reverse complement strand
CCCCCCCCCCCCCCCCCTGTTATTAATCTTATATATAATAGCTAGCCTATAGTACGAATAGTCTAATTTAAGAAGACTATAGTATACCTATTATTCTATATACTTATATCTAAACCCTCTAATTAGCTCGTATTTATAATATCCTCTTAGATATTATTTAGATAATATTCGAGATAATCTTCTTCTATTAATATAGCTTTAGTTAGCTTTTAATAATATAGAAGCTTAATATAATTATATTAGAACTTCTACTAAAATTCTTTATATTCGTTACTACTAGTAAGTAGGATTACTTCCGATTTTATATATAGTAAATATTCTATAAGCTTTTAAAGTATTTTATAAGTTAAGTTATACTAAATTCGTATTTATCTAGCTCTTATTTTATCTCGTATTCTTAGGGTATTTTTCTTAATAGTTATCTTTTTTATAATAAACTATACTATTTTTATAAAGTTAAAATTTAGTAATTTTCTAGGCTAAAGAAGTTTCGTTATTTAATTAATTTTATAAATTCGAAGCTAATTATAATAAGAATAAGAAAAAACTTTATTTTTTTAAATAATAATACTTTAAAATTCTTTCTTATAATACTTTATAAATAGTATAAATTTAAAAAGAAAAATCTTTTATTAATATCGCTACTAATTAATACCCCTTTTAGTAGTATATATAAATTTACTATTAATTTAGTTTTATTTCTATAAAGTTTTTCGATTTAATTTAAATATATAATAAGAAAAAAAATTTATATATTACTTTTCCTCCTATATAGATTTTATAATAGGTTCTAGTATTTTATTAATAGTTTTAATCTCGATATCGGCTTATTTATATATAGTTTTCGATTCGGGTTTAAAATTATACTAAAAGCTTTTCTTAAATTATAAAAATTAAATCTAGAATTAGAACTATTTATATAAAATATTAATTAATAATTAATTAAGAATTAGAAATAATAAGAAATAATAAGATATAAATTTCTATAAAGCTTTTCTATTATCTCCGGATATAGTTATTTTTAAATATTTTATTAAGTTATTATTAAAGATAAATACTACTATACCGATAATTTAGAAGTACTAAAGTCTTATTATTCTATATAACTTTTTTTTAGTTTTTAAAAGTTAAGTACTACTACTCTAAATACTAAGCGAGTTATACTATTTTCTAGGCTTTATTTAAGCTAGGTTTATAAATCGGTTTAGTATTCCGGAAGCTAGTTTTTCTTAGTATTTACTATATTATTATTAGGCTAATAAATATACCTCCTAATTAAAGATTATTAGTTATCTTATTATATAACTTCTCTCGCGTATATCTATTTAATAATACTAAAACTTCTACTTTATTTATAAGTTTTAGTATACTTTTCGATAACTAGTAACTATATAATTTACTAGTAAAAAAGCGATCTTCTAATAGCTTTAGGGGGTCTTAGCTAGTTTCGATTATACGGTTATAGACTTTATTAACTATAGTCTTTAATAAACTAGTTCTTTTTATAATAATTATATAAGAGAACTCGAGTACTTTTAGTATATAAACTATAGCCGTAGTAGAAATATCGTAATCTACTATTTTATTAATAAACTAGTATATTATTAAAGGATAGAAATTAGTACCTAACTACTAGTATAATCGAATTTTATATAGTAGCCGAAGCTAGCTATACTAGCTATATAAGCTATACTAGCTATTATATATAAGATTAATAATAGGGGGGGGGACGATAGTTTTAAACGGCACCTCCGTACTTTTTCGAGTATACGAGACGTGAGCTTAAATATAAGCGATATATAAATCGATATTTATAAAATTATAAGGTAGAGTAATTGTAGAGATAGTAGTAGTAGTACTACTATATATAAGAGATAGTAGATATAGTATAATATAAATTATAGAAAAGGCTTTTAATATCTATAAATTAGCCTAAATATAATTATAGTATTAGACTTATTCTATAAGCGTATTCTTTATTATTTTACTAATAGTAATATTTCGAATTAATTAACTTATACTATAATAGAGGTTATTAATTTTTACGTTATCGGCTTATTCTAGGCTATTAGTTTTTATTAGTAGGTATTTAAATTTAGTATAATAGGTATTAAAATCTAAAGTCCTTTACTTTAAATTTATTTATTTTATATATATAGTATACTCGTAGTCGGGGTTAGTTTAAATAGTTCTAGATATTATTAAGTAAAATTATAATTTTTTCGAGCTTAGTACTAATAAAAAAGGTATAGTTTATATTAGCCGAGATTTTTAAAAATATAGAGATAATAGTAATTTAATTAAAAATACTACTTAGTATTTCTATATCGATTTAAAGTTTTATACGAGTTTTACTTTACTAGTTTTAATACTCTAGTTTAGAGCTATTAAACTCGGCGAGTAGGGGTAAATAAGTATATATTTTTATTCTAATAAGTATAAAGAGTAAAATAAAAAGTATTAAAGAAAAAAGTACTAAAAATAATTAATTTAGTAATCTTAGTAATACTACGAGTAGTTTAGTAGTTATTATAATATCGTTCTTAATATAAGTATTATTAAAGTTTATTATATAAGTAATTAGTATTCGGAAGTAGTATTAAAAGTATAGATCGCCTATTAGAAGCTCTTATTAACTTAGTATTAATTAACTCGTTATACGAGGAATTAGAAGTATAAATCGTTTAAATAAAAGCCTAAATAGCTTAAGTAGAAGCCCAGATAGCTTAATTAGAAACCTAGATAGCTTAGTCGGAGGTATACGGATTACCTAGTTTTAGAAGTATATAAAATACTTAATTTAATTAACTTATTAAAAACGAGGAATAGTACTCTAGATAAATAGAAGAATAGTAGTTCGAGACTAATAAAAGCCTTAAAAAGTAATCTAATTAATTAATAATAATAATACGCTATAAATAGTAGTTTAGGGTACTGATAGACTTTTATTAATTAGATAATAAGAGTAAGCTAAACGAAGCTCTCGTAGGATCTAAAGTAGGGTTTCCTAGCTCGTAATATAGTTATATAACTATAAGCTCTTAGGTCCTACGGGTCTTACCCCGTAACAATATTCAAGTAAAGGGTTTATATATATTAGTATTTTGAAATAATACTATAATAGCTAATACCCGTTTTGTTTATCTTTCTAGATCGATAGCTAAACCTATCGAGTTAAAAGTAAGTTTATTCGAGAGCTTATATTCTTCTAGTTTTAGGGGTACTATTTTCTTATCGGTCCGGCTAGTATTCGTAGAGTTAAAGGGTAGCGAAGATATTAGGGTATTATATATTATTAAAGTAGTTACGTAATTAATAATTAATCTATATATAGGGTTATATACGATTAGTAAGGGCATAGCCGAGGCTTTGGAAAGGTTAAGACCTTTTATATTAACCCTTCTCTCCCCCCTTTTTCAAGGGTTTTTATAGCCTATACAACTTCTAAGAGATTTAATTTATAGACTTCTAGACTACTTATTATTATATTTAATAAGAAAATTATTAAAATTATTTATATTTATTATATGAATTTACCGAATTTTATTTCGCCTATTAAGTAGTAATAGGGGTCGCTAAAGGTATTATTCAAGTAATATAGGAATATAATTAGGTTATTATTATTATTATTACTACTTTTTTTTATAGTAAATAATAACATATTTTTAGATATTAGTTAATAATTTACTATATAAATAAAGTTATTTATTATAATTTATACTGATAAATAGAGTTATTTATTATAATTTATACTAATAATTAGAGTTATTTATTATAATTTATACTAATAAAATCTACATTAATTATTAATTTATATTAGATTATAGTTTTTTAAGTTATAAAATCTATTTATTATTATTATACTAATACTTTTCTAGGAGTAGTTTTAATTTATATAGTACTTCGGCTAAGAGCTAAGTAACTTCTTATTATAAATAGGCGATCTCTATTTAGAATTTCTATTAACTTTTATTTTAAGCCGAATCGAATATAATTAGCCCTTCTATTAAATTCTACTAAAAACCTCTTATTTAAAAGTTAAATCTATCGTATAATACTATTTTATTTAAATTATTTTCTTATAAGTTTAAATACGATAAATATATAAAAGACTAGCCCTATTAGTAGTAATATAAATAGCTACTAATACTATATTTATATATTATATATTGAAAAAAAGAAGAATAAGAATATATTTATCGTATAATTAGGGTAAATATACCCTATATAAGTGCTTTATATAATTAGGTTATGTGAAGGACTGGCCCTATTAGTGAGGACACGAATAGGCGTCGATAGTATATTAATCTATCCTATATAGAAAGAGGAAAGAGGAAGATCTATATATATAGTATAGTTAAAGTAGATATACCCGGTTATAAATAGGTTATATAATTAAATTAGGTCTAGCCCTAACCGAATATAAGGTTCTAGGTATAGGCTAGTAGGCCTAAGTCTATAATATAACCCCTTACTTATTAATTAGCCCTTCTATATACCCGGGTAATACTCGATATATTTACTTATATAATTTCGTAAAAGTATTATCTATAAATCCCCGAGTATTAATTATACTTTTTATCGGATACTAACCTTTTTCTATTTCTTATATAGCGGAGTTCTTATCGATAATTACTACCCTATATATAATACTTTTTTCTACTATATATTTTTCTTCTAAAATTTTCTTTTTCTTTAAGTTATCTTTATTATACTATACTTTTATCGCTATATTAAATATATATTTTTTTACTTTTAATATATACCCCTTATTCGTAGTATAATTCGTTTAGCTAATAGTAGGAGTATATTCTTCTACTATTCTTTAGCGCCGTAGTTCTAGCCCGGGCTCTACTCCCGATAACCCGTTCGCCGTCCTTAATAATAGCGAGGATAGTAATAATAGTAGCGATAACGATAGTAATAATAATAATAATAATAGTAGTAGTAGCGACGATAATAATAATATTAGTAATAGTAATAGTAATAGTAATAATAACGATAACGATAGTGGCGATAGCGGCGATTATAGTACTAACTCCCGCCCGCGGCTATAGCTACTACCCCCCCCTCCCTATTTATAAGTCTATTTTAGGCTTATTTTATTATTCTTATTATATACTTATTAGTTATCTATAGAAGAAGAGGTAGTAGATTATTTAAAATCTCCTTATATTTAGGGATTCCGACGATAAGGATATATAGCTATTATAAGAGGTTACCCTACTATATATTAATTATATTAATATATTTCGGCGTACTAGTTAGCTTAACTATATATAAAAGCTAATAGAGAAATATACTAAATACTAAAGTATTAAGTATATATACGAGTAGGATTTATATACTTATATAATAAACCTTTCTTTATACTTAACTTTTTATAGTATTATTTATATAGTAGAAGTAGGGTAGTATATAGATTACTTTATTTTAGGATAGCCTAGGAAATAAAGTTTTAAATAATTTATATTTACCTAGGACTTTAATTAAATCTTATATATATACTATTACGCTCGGGAGGAGGCTAATTTTAGCTTTTTCTAGGGCTTAATTATCCTTATATTTACTACTACTTTTTTAGCTATTATACTATTCCCCCCCCTCTTCTAGACTTTAGGTAATCTATTTTACTTACTTATACTACCCCTTTCTAGCCTATCCCTTACCGCCGGGGTTATTAATTTTATTAGTACTATAAGTATTTTAATATACCGCCCTACGGGGTATCTTAATTCCGCCTAATTATCCGGCGATTTTACTTAAGTTAGGCGTAGTATAGCGGCTATATATAATACTTTTAGGTAGAATATAATAAATAGGCTAATTAGTAACGAATTAGCTCTTACTAATATATATTCTAAACTTATATATAGTATCGCGATACCTTCTACGATAAGGCGGATTACTACTAGGATAACTAATTAAAGTAATTACTCGAGTATCTCGTATAATCGTCGGGGTAAAAAAGCCCTATATTAGGAGGTAGCCGATATAATTATACCCCCTCGCTTAAAAAAGAGGAATCCCCTTTTATATTATACTAATACTACCGATACCGATATTAGGACTACTAATTAAGGGTTTAGATTTTAATATTATAGTATATATACTATATTTCTTTATTATTTCTTATTTAAACCCTATAGAGAAGATTAAATTAGCCTAATTTAATTATAATAAAAATAAATTAATATATATTATTATCCTTATATTTTTTATATATTATAATTTATTCGATTATAATTTATCGTTTATTATTATATTCCCCTATTCTACTTCGAATTTATCGAAAGTAATTATATTTATAAAGTCTTCTAATAAGTATTATATTAGCTAGTTATAGTTTTTCTATTTTACTAATACTTAATAGTAATTACCCTATTTTTAGGAGTTTTTTATTACTATAATTTCTTCTACTTCGAACTTTTTATTCTCGATTTTATCTTTTAAACTCGGTATTAAAATTAATCTTAGGGCTAATTCTATTCGTTTTTATATAAAGAGCGGGTTATTAGTAGCTTATTCTACTAGTTTTTTATAGAAGGTTAAGTAGATTCTTTTTAAGATATTAAGAGTAATAATAAAAAAAGTTAGTATATTAATTACCTTATATTTCGTATAAAATTAGTCGAATTTCTTATTTAATTAACTCGTTTTAATATTTTATAAGGATAACTATACTTTATTTCTAATACGAAATACTTTAGTAAAATATCGTCTCTAAGTTATATAGTTTTATTACTATTATTAAATAAATACTATAACTTTTTATACGAGTTTAGTTCTTTCTTAGAGGTATTAAAAGAAATATATAACCCGGCTTTTTAATAAGTTATCTAAGACTATTACTTATTAGATATCTAAATATACTAGTATATCGAATTTATTAAAGAGTTTATTTAAACTTACCTCTATTATACTAGAATCCCGATTATTAATTATAAGCTAAGTAATTATAAGGTAAGAAAACTAATTATATTAAAAGAGTAAAATATATACCCGGAGGTAAACCTATACTTCTTAATTTATTCTTTCTATACTACTATTTATTTAAAAGTAGTATATAGTAAAAAGGAATTATATTATCCCTATTAATTTATAAAAAATAATTTTAAATATACTTATTTAATCCGATCCCTAGTTATTAATAATTTCCGATAAGAACCCGTAGAACTTCTACTAGTATTCTTTAAAGTATATTATATAATCCTCTACTTTTATAAATATTATCGATTTAAGTTAAATAAACTTCGATAATTTATCGGTAATTACTATAATATATATTAGGTCCGATATAGATTTCGTAAATAACCTAATTATAAAGTCTATAGATATCTACTTCTAGAATTAGTTTAGGATTAGTAAAAACTAGAATAGGCCTTATTATAGTTATTACGATATATAAATATAGTAATATAAGTCGTAGTTTTTCTAAAATCGTTTTACTATTCGGGATATTCTAATTTAATAATAATTATATTATAATATACTAAATATATTATTTAATCCTAAGTAGCCGATAAATAGCGATTTATAGATATATTAGAGAATATTCGTTTATAAGGGTTTTTAGTTTAGTAGTTATAATCTTTTTTTATATAGTAGTACTTTTTATATATTAAGGCTATAATTACTTACTTATTCCTTCGTCCCGGCCTCTTTCGGGAAGCGTTTTTTACCCGTTTTAATTAGTTCTAAGCGTACTCGGTATAATAGATTATAATCGACCCCTTTATCTTATAATTTCTATAAAACTTTAGTTAGAAAGAGCGTTTTACTATATAAAAAGCTAAATATATAAATTAATAGGGGTTATAAGATCCTATAGATCCTCTTCTTAGTACTATCTATATCCTACTCCCGTCTCGATAAAGTATTAAGGTAGCTAATAAATAAGCCTAATTAGTATCGTAAGTAGAAATACTAAACCGAGAACGCTTTAGCTTATTTTATTTATCGCTCCGTAATTTAGTAAAATACTTAAAATTCTTATAGTTAGTATATATAAAAAACGGGTCTCTAATATTTTATAACTCGGCCGACTATACTTTTAAATAAGTAATTATTATAAGTAGTTCTTTATTATAAATAGTATAGTTCTACTCTACTTATATTAAGTATACCGAGTAATATATAATTAGCTATAAAATCCTATTTACTACTTTCTAAAAGAGATAACCTTTTAAGGTTTTCCTAGAGTAATCGTATTCTATAATAGTTTCCTTATCGGGGTCCTATTAGGCGAGGATAAATACTAATATAAATCGGTTTTTTAGTTTATCGAATATAACTTAATACCGGGCTATCTAAATAAATAGTATATTCTACTTTATAAAATCGATTAATAGGTCTATTATTATCGAGGATTTATCGATAAAGTCTTTATAAAAATTCGTAAACCCGAGGAAATTATATAAATTTTATAAATTCGTTAGGGCCTTTTATTCTTTTATAACTACTAATTTCTCTAGGTTAGCCCGGATTATAATACTAGTTTTAATAATATACCCGAAGTATTTAATTTTTTTATTATAAAAGTATACTTTTTAAAATCTAAATTTAAGCCTATATTCTATAAGTATTAGAGAATTTATTTTACTTTTTCTATATAATTTTATTTCGATCTTAATAAGTAAATAAAGATATCGTCGAGATATACTATATAAATTAACTCTAATAAGTCTTTAAGTATTTTATTAATATATCGTTAAAATATTATAAAAGCCCTAGCGAGACCGAATAAATAGACTAGCTATTCGAATAATTTAAAGTATATTTAAAAAGCTATTTTCGATTTATCTCTTTTCGTAATCCTAATTTAATAGAAAACTACCCTTATATTAATTTTTATAAACTACTAGGCTATCGATAGTAAATATAAAGTTTCTTTAATTAAAAAGAAAAAGTATTAGTCTTATTTTATAATTTTATTAAGTACTTAGTAATTTATATAGAAGTATAAACTACTTTTTACTTTTTTTACGAATAGTATTAGGGTAATAATTAAAAATACGCTTATATAAATCTACTTTTTATTTATTAGGTCTATTAGTTATTTCTAGAATTCGATTAACTTATTCTTATATATATTATAAAATAGCTTTTAAAGTAGTTCTAAAGTTCTACTATTTATATCTTTCTTAATCTTTATATAGTAATCTTAGTAGCCTCGGTAAAAAAGTAATCTATTTACTTAATCCTTATTAAAAAGTACTCGGAATTCTTCTAATTCTAATAGGAGTATAAGCTTTTTATTTTAGATTTCTCTTATTAAGGGAAAATAGGGTAAAAGTACTATATATTCCGAATAATTTTTTAATTAATATCGATAGTTTTTTAATTAAAGTCGAAAAAAACTCGTTCTTCCCCTAGTAGTTTTAGACTTTTTTATCAGCGAAGAAATTAAATAAAATCGCTAAAGTTTTAATAATTTTCTCTATTAAGTTCTATTTATTTATACCTTAAATAAGTAGTTAATTTATAATATTTACTTTAAGGGTTTTTTCTTTTATATTTATAATAACGCCCTAGTATTCTATTTAAAAGAGCCCTAAAATCGCGCTTTTCTCTATATTTTTTATTATATACTAGTATACGAGTAATCCCTAATTATTAATATCGATCGTTATTCTAATTATATATATAATACTAGGCCTACCCCGGATTACTTTTATAATTTATTATAAAATTTATAATTAAGTAAAGGGAATTAAATCTAATTCTAATTATTATATAGTATAATTACTTATAATAGTATAATAGTTATATCCGGAGTCTATTTAGTAGTTAAAGAAATTAGTATTATTAAACTTTATAAGAATTATAAAAAAAGAGTTATTTATATAGTCGAATACTTTTTTATTTTTTATTCGAGAATATATAATATCTAATCCTATACTATCCGTAGACTTTATTATACTATTCGTAGTAGCTACCTACTTTTAGGTAAAATTCTCTCTAAAGGCTATTCTTTTTCTAATTCTATATTTTTAATCTTTTTATTAACTTCTAATATACTAATCTATATTTTAAAGTAAGTAGGGAGGAAATAGTAGTCTTATATTATATACTCTAATAAAATATAATATAAATACTTCCCCTTATTCTATTAGGCTTAGTATACTTCTTCTATTATTTATATTATATACCTTCGAGGCGTATTCGTAGTAGGCTTAGGGTAAAAGCTAGATATACTTTATCTTCCCTTACGCCCGCTTTATTTTCTATAGCCCTTCTATCCCGGGTATTATCTATTATTAAAGTCCTTAGAAGACCCGGTGTTATTTACCTTTATTATCGGGGTATTATTATTATATAACTAGTCGGCTTTTAAAGTATAATAGATACTTATTTAGCCGAGCTTTTTCTCTAAGTCTTATACTTATATATTTTAAGTAAAAGCTCTATAACTTATTACTACTTTAATATAATTCGATTTATTAATTAATTTTCTAATAACTTTATTTTATATCCGGGGGGAAAGCCGTTATTATAACTAACTAATCTTAAAATTATCGTCCTAATTTAAGCTATTAGTAGTAGTTATTAATTACTTAAATTTAACGAGAAAATTACTAAAAATATCCGTATTCGTTATATAAAATTTATTAAATTTTACTTTAACTATTTAATAGTAATAAAAGTCGTTATAAGTATTATTTAGGTAATTTAAGAATATAATCGGTTTATATTTACTTATTACTACTACCTATTTTATAAAAAGTAGTAATTTATTTTTAGATATTAGTTATTAATCTATTCTATAAATAGATCTATTTATCGTAATCTATACTAATAATATCCGTATCGACTACTAATTTATATTAGATTATAGTTTTTTAGGCTATAAAAATCTACTTATTACTATTATACTATTCTCCTTCTAGGAGTAATTTCTATCTATATAGCGCCTCGGCTAAGAGCTTAGCGACTTCCTATTATAGGCGGGTAATCTCTATTTAGAGATCTTATTAGTCCCCGCTTTAGGCTAGATTAAGTCTAGTTAGCCCCCCTACTAAGTTCTACTAAATACCTCTTATCTAAAAATCGAATTCGTCGTCTAATACTATTTTAATTACTTCTATTTCTAATTAATTTAAATATAATAAATATATAAAAGACTAGCTTTATTAATAATAATATAAATAGGTATTAATAGTATATTAATCTATTATATATAGAAAAAGAAAAGAAAGAGATCTATATATATAGTATAGTTAAAGTAGATATACCCGGTTATAGGTAGGTTATATAATTAGGTTAGGTCTAGCCCTAACCGAATATAAGGTTCCAGGCACAGGCCAGTAGGCCTAGGTCTATAATAGGTTCTACTATATCTATAGTATATAATATTTACTTTATTATTAGGTCGATTCGAGTTCTTATTCTTATCGCTTTTCTTTTTAAACTCATTATTATTATTATTATTATTATTATTATTATTAT
>JAOYNU010044410.1:0-201907 GCA_026745395.1 Tympanopsis confertula | reverse complement strand
CCCTCCTCTCCCTCCTCTCCCTCCTCTCCCTCCTCTCCCTCCTCTCCCTCCTCTCCCTCCTCTCCCCCCTCTCCCCCCTCTCCCCCCTCTCCCTCTCCCTCTCCCTCTCCCGTTTCTCACGCGCGTCTCTGGGCGGCTGCTCTTCTGCATCGCCTCGCTCGTCACGTTGAGTCCCTCCACGGCTGCCCCTATCGGCGCCTCCCTGGCCGGCCTGGCTGCGTCGTCGCTCGCCCCCCATCGTGCCCGGCCTGGACGCCGGGGGCTCATAGCCAGCCCGAGTCTTGGCCGAAGAAACGCTGCCGGATTTCTGTGGACGCAGCACCTTCATGTTTCTGCTGCGCCCGGCAGGCTGGTACCCGCTCAGCAGTCCGGCCTCTCTCTGCCCGTTCTCGGCCCCGGCCCCAGAGCCCCCATGCCTCCATGACCCCCAAATGCCTCCAGCCGACTCGCGTCGTCCCTCACTCGAAGCCACACTGGAGCCGCCCCCGGTCCCCTTGAACAAGCCTGCATCCGAGCCTCGGGCCTCCTGGCTTGATTTCTCAATGTCGACACTGCTCTCCGAGAACGCGGGCTGCGAGGCCGTTTTGGCCCGAGGCGACCGCGAGCGCCGGGGGGTATGCCGGGGGCTATGCCGGTGGTCACTGTGGCTGTCGTCGTCGTGGCTGTTGCCATAGTGCTTGTCGAGGCCATCATGGCCGTGGACATGTTGCATCACAGGCTCGGCATGGTGCTCGTGCGTGTGCTCGTGCGTGTGCTCGTCGTCTTGGCGAGCGTGACCGTTTGTGGGCATGACCTGGCCGGGAGTCCCCAGCGGCGTCGTCGGCTGCGTCGTCGGCTGGGATATAAAAGGCGCAGCCGCCGCATTGAGCCTGGGCTTGCCTGGCGGCGTGCTGGCCGTGCATATGTGTCTGTATACCGAATCGTCGTCCGGCCGGGTAAACGGCACGGCGAATTTGGCGTGGTCGCTGCTGAAAATCGACATTTGGTTCTGCGAAAAGAGGATATCCGCCGAGTGCGCACGCAGCGTGTCGCTGCCCAGAAAGATGCGGACGCCTTTCCTGACACTTGGCTGGCTCTCGCATGCTGATGTTGTTATTGTTGATGATGATGATGATGCTGCTGCTGCTGCTGCTTCGGCCTGGTCCATGCCCACCACCTCTAGATTGGCCGTGATGCTGGGGATGGTTGTCCGGGCCGTGGGCGGTCTCGGCATCGCCTCGGCGAGGTAGACGGGCAGGCTGGCTCGGTAAACGCCGTCGGATTCACGCTGCATGGCATCCAGCAGATCGAGCTCCTTGAGCAAGGCAAACTCGACCGTCGACTTTTGGGCGCCACTGCAAACGTCGGCAAACAGGAGGGTTTCCGACGCAAACTCGGTCGTGAGCCAGCATCGGATGATGGACGGAACGGTCCCGAGCACGAAGAAGCCGGGAGGAGGTTCGATGTAGTCGACAGGCGAGTCGTCAGCCTGCCCGCCGCCATAGTTGGTGTCGATGCCGAGGCTGCTGGCACGGCCCGATGCCGCCGACGGGTGCGAGTAGACCGACAGTCCAGTCGAGCTGTGTCTCCCCTCCGACTTGTGCGACAGGGACCTCTCCATCATCAGCCCCCCGCCGGCGCTGCCGCCGGCCCGCATGGCTGGAGGCGTCATGTAGTCGACGGGCTGGCGGCTGTTCTGGCCGGCCCAGCTCGAGCCTTGCAGAGCGCTCTCGTCAAATCGCACGCTGTTCGCTCGCGACGCGGCCCCACGCCTCATCGGTTCCTCTTCGGCAGGGCCCAGGTGCAGTGACCCGAGGAGGTGCTCGCCCTGTTCGTCCAGGTCGTCGAAAATGTCTTGGGAGGGCAACTGAACCGGGCCTGAACCATACTCGGTTAGCGGCGGCGCGACAGATGAAGGGTAGGACGGACGCCGACCATGCTGCGGCGTGCCCCCGAGAACGCCAGGGAACGGCGAGTTCCAGACGGACTTGAGGGCAGCATCGTCGGCCTGTCTCTTTTCAATTCTCGATAGGCGCTCCTCGTGGTTGCTTTGAATGTGCTGCACCGTCCGTACGTCCATCTGCAGGCCCAGGAGGTCTTCACGCGTGGCGAGGTAGCGCGAGTCCATCCCCGAGACGGCCCGCCGAGCCAAGCTGGACGAAACGACCAGGGTCAAACGTCGAGGTGTGGACCGTCTTGGCTGGCTGGGCGTACGTATATGGGCAGGCCGGACCCTACCGGGCTATCACAGCGCGCCAGCTTCGGCGGGGGTCAAGGGTGCCGTCTTCGTCCCGAAACGGAGACTTGGCTTTTGGCCTTCCCTACCCACCCAGCTGCAACGTCTGTGTGTTGTTGTTGTTGTTTTCTCTCTCTCTCTCTCTCTTCCTCGGATAGCTGGCCTAGACCGTACTTTGTGGGATTTGTCTGCCCAGCGGCATTGCACGCACGCACGCACGCACAGGCAAGACCGTCCAGTCCAGTCCTTGGCGGCGCGTCGTCACAGATATGAGTGGATTCTGGTGCGCAGATTTCGATTTCGATTTGACCACTTTGCCCACCCCCTGGTCTCTTTTCTCTCTCTGTCTCCCCCCCCCCTTGAGCGCAAGGGGACGCTGATGGACAGACAGTCCAAGGGTTGCCGCAGGATTCGGAAATATGTACCACAAATGACGAGTAAGCCCTCGGCTGGCCTGGGCTGTGTTGTCGTCCAAGAGGGGCGAACGAGATTTTGCGCCAGAGGGGGGGTGCTGGGTAAGTCGGTGACCGGGGGGTCTTTTGCAGGAAGAAGAGAGAAGTGAAATCAGTCGGGGAAAAGAATGCGTTTTCTCGCTGGTCAGACCAGGCGCCCAGGTCGACTTGGGGGGTGGTTCGAGGTTGGCAGCTATCAATCTATAGTGTCTGTCTGTCAATCGGACAAAAGAGCTGAGCGCCGTCGTCGTGGCCGAGATGCACAGCGGTTCGCTGTCCGCGGCCGATTCGATGCAGGTGTGTTTGCAGTCGGATATAGAGAGGATTGGTCAATACAACGTGCTTAACAGACGCTCCAAGCCACCCTCTGAGACGGGACCGTGAGAGATTTTGAGTCGGGAGGAGAAGACTGGGTAAACGGGAAGGCTCGACACACGAAACTGGTCGAACCGCAACAAGCGCAGCCAGACATTAGGGCCCCCCCTTCAGCGTCCCTTCCACTATGGACCGACTACAAGCGTGCGTGCGTGGTGTGGGAGTTGAGCGTGCAATAGATAATCCAGGAGTTGGGATTGCGTGAGAGTGATGTGCGAGAGACGTATCGTAACTAACGTGCAGTTGCATATAAGAATGGGTGCTTTGGTGCTTTGGTCTCCTGGTGCTTTGGTCTTTGGTCTCTTGGTGCCAAATGTGTGCTGCGTTATGGGGGGTCGCTGAGGTCACTAGACCTTGCTTATACATTACATTATACATTGCAGGCGTAGAGTCAGTTGCTTGGCCTCTGCTCCTGCGTCGTTTAAGAATATCTGTCGCGAACCCTGGGAAAGTGCGATTCCATCTATCGTGATGTTATCGTCGTCGTTGATATAAAGTAGTAATATACATAATATACGTGTCGTGGCATTTCTTTCACCCAAAAGTCCACTCGTTGGCTGCCTGGCTACTACTTGATGATAGGATAACGTATCAACCCGAACCCAAATCAGGAATGGCTGCTATGACTCCAAATAGATAATAAATAAGCACAGTAAATAGATAAATACGACATGTACGAATTCACCACGCTCCCACATCCAACTCCCCCACCCCGTTTCAAATCAATGCCATCACGTTGACACAACTCCCATCCATAATGGCAGTACGTGAGACGCTACTATCATTGTCCATTCACACGCATCTGACAAAACCACAGGCATCGTACCCCCAGCTGGTGCTGTTCGGGGACTCTCTGTTCCAGCTCTCGGTCGATGTCCAGGATGGGTTCTCGTTCCAGGCTCAGCTCCAGTCACGTAAGTCTTCCGACTTGACCGGACCTCGACGCCAACAACCTCGGGCGAGACTGATGGTGGATTGCAGACTGCATCCGCAGGCTTGACGTCGTCAATCGCGGTTTCTCCGCATACACCACGGCCAATGCGCTCAGATTTCTTCCCGAGATATTCCCGCCCGCATCGCAATCAGGGCCCAAGATGGACTACCTGGTAAGGTGTATCGCGTTATCGTTGCCCGAGGCACCCCTGATAGCTTACCAAGGAGTTGGGAGAGTCCACAGCTCGTTCTCCTAGGGGCCAACGATGCCGTGCTGCCCATACCCAACACCACACAGCACATCCCCATCGACACGTACAAGGCCAACCTGAAAGCTATAATCACCCATCCTAATATCACGTCCCACAACCCACAGATCCTGCTCGTCACCCCGCCTCCACTCGACGAGATCCGCGCCACCGAGATTGACGTGGGCCATGGTTACAGTCGCTGCACCCGTGACGCTCACATCAGTGCTAGCTACTCTCAGGTCACTCGTGATGTGGCTGCCGAGGTTCCCGGCGTCATCCTGATAGACCTCTGGCGTGCCCTCATGGATCGAGCCGTTGCCCTCACCCCAGACTATGTTATGGAGGACGGGAAGCCGTTTCTCGGCACCCTCGAGGCCGGCATCGGGGGCGGACTGGAGAAACTGCTGACTGATGGTCTTCACATGAGCGGCGAGGCATACAGGGTGTTCTATGCCGAGGTCATCCAACACATCGGCAAGGACTGGAAGCCCAATGACCGCTCCTCGTACATATTTCCGGACTGGCAGTCTCTTTTAAACCAATAATGGAGATTCAGATGCCTGAATCGGCGACAGACACCCTGAGCGCCAGCACTACAATTGGCTCTCCAAACCAGGCAAAGCCAAGCAAAGCCAAAAAAAAAAAAAAAAAAATCCTCCACCTGCGTTGTCTATCTACTACGCACTAGCTTTGTCTTGAAGGATATAGGACGGGTTGGAGAGCTTGGCATATCAGATTAGGTAATAGATGGCTTTCGCCGGTATGCGGATCGGGACGTAGATGAGATGTGACGTAGGCACGATCGCGAAGGGGCTCCCCGGGGTTCCCGTGTTGGTATTTGCGGCGCGGAGGGAGTTGATCTAATGGTGTTGAGGCCAATACTCTATTCTTCACAGTTGTTCCAGCACGGTCTTTCTCTGGCCCACTATATCCACACGTGACCGTCGGATGCCTCCGATATGGACATCATAAGTTCTGAATACCAAGCTTCATGCATAAATATAGATTGGGTGGTGCAGGGCTTGGGGGAAACAGAATCAAGGATGCTGCCCAAAGCAGACGCGTTTGACTGGATCTGGAGAAGTCCGCTCGGAGGCTCGCGGAGATAGGGAATGTTGCTGGCCACGACAGCGTTGTAAAAAAATGAAATAAAAATAAATTAAACAAATATGTGAATAAATAAAGATTAAAAAAAGGGAAAATAAGAAAAAGAAAATAAGAAACGGCGTATACACAGCATAGAAATATATGTAATATGATTATGGAGCCTCTTGTATCCAAGAAGTAGCATTCCAGGACATGAGACTTGAGATATAGGATAAGGTCCGGACGGCAGGCGCTATCTGTCTCGGCACCTTGACAGTAGGTTAAACTACTTATACAGTTACTTGCTGTTAGTAATATAGACAGGCAGGCAACTTATCGAAAATAGGTAGGTGGTACTATTAATTAATTAGATTTGCTGCCAACGGCCGCAGGCTTTTATAGATAGGCCAGGCAGATAGGCCTTTTGTCAATCACCTGCTCAACGATTCAACAGCAGCCTTACCTCGATCTGCTCTCACATTACGAAGCTCTTATACTATTACTATCCAGCGCGTTTGGGACTAGAGTGATAAAAAGGTACATACATACCTACCTACCTACCTACCTGCCTGCCTAGGCGGGCATAATAAAACGGCATATATGTAATGTAGTGTAGTATGGAATCCAGATAGGCACTGACTGACTGATACGACCTATTCCTATCCCAGATACCAAAAATAGAGCAAAGCGTTCACAGAAAGAATACGCGGTCATGGGCGTCAAACCTGGAATAGCGGACCTGGTTGACGTGCTTATTACTTGGCAGGCGAGGCAGGCGAGGCAGGCAGGTAAGTACTATCTAGGGATAAGATGTCAGTCAGGTAGGCACTGTAGGGAGGGAGGTATCTAGGTAGGTACCAAAGTAGCGGCGGAGGACAGGCCCAGAAAATTCCCCTCTGCCCTCTTGCCGTTGTTGTTGCCAGTTCCCCTCTCTCCCCCCGTCCCCTCTCTTTTTTCATCCCCCCCGGCCAATCCACCACTATCATCATCACGTTGACGAGAGACTCAGATTCACTCTGGTACCACGGCGACAAGTCTTGCAAGACTTTTTTTCTCATCCATACTATCCGAGAATCGGATCTAGAGAGGACTCCTCAATCGCGCTACCGTGCACGCACGAACTCGGTTTCTTCTCGTCGCTCTGACCTCTGAAAAACGGCTTGACCCTGGCCCCAAAGAAACGAAGAACGCGATCCTCGCCTCCGACTCGAGCGAGAGAACAAGGGAAGAAAAAAAAACATACCTTCATTCACCCACGGACAGCTCGAGGAGGCTTGAGACCGCACCTCACTCCAACAACAATCGGCGAATACTACTACTGCTGCTAACCTACGATCGGTCATCACCATATACTGGACGGCCTTCCCGCGAGACGGATCACTTCATCGTGAGTATCTCTTTTTCGCATCTATCCTCTCATATCCCGTCCCCTGTGGCGACCGACGGCCGACAACCCGCCCGGGGGCCACACCTTTCCTCACCACCCTCACCACCCCTGCCTTATCTATCGCAAAAATGTCAGACACCACAGTCAACACACCGCTGGGCCCGAGAACAAGATCGTTACTGACTGACCTTTCTCTTTCCCTCCCCCCCCCGCCCTCGGTCGCTTCTGGACAGATCAGAGGTGCATCGCTTTAATTATAACGGCAAACCAACAATCAATTATCGAGTAGACGCGACCAAAGGCTTAACAAGCAAGCTACCGATCCGACCGGCCAAGGACGTTTCTTAACCTGACCATACCTCCCCCCCTCCCCACCTTGTCCAGGCTTTCCTCACAATCACCACCACCAGCCTTTCTCAGTCTTCAATCCTTCCACCTCGGCAACCGCGGGCCGCTGTCTGGCAGGTCAGGATCAGGATGACGGACGAAGTCGACCTCGACTCCATAATCGATCGACTCCTCGAGGTGAGAGGGAGCCGGCCGGGCAAGCCGGTCCAACTGCTTGAGACTGAGATTCGTTACCTCTGCACCAAGGCCCGGGAAATCTTCATCTCGCAGCCTATCCTTCTCGAGCTCGAAGCCCCGATCAAGGTACGCTTGTCCATTATCGGGCTTTGGTCCCCACACGGGCTCACCAATACTGATCAATGATGCAGATATGTGGCGACATCCACGGGCAGTACTATGATCTGCTGCGTCTGTTTGAGTATGGCGGTTTCCCGCCCGAGGCCAACTACCTCTTTCTCGGCGATTACGTCGACCGAGGCAAGCAGTCTTTGGAGACAATCTGCTTGCTCTTGGCCTACAAGATCAAGTATCCCGAGAACTTCTTTATCCTTCGTGGCAACCACGAGTGCGCCTCTATCAATCGCATTTATGGCTTCTACGACGAGTGCAAGCGCAGGTACAACATCAAGCTCTGGAAGACGTTTACCGACTGCTTCAATTGCCTGCCCATTGCCGCCATCATCGATGAAAAGATCTTCACCATGCACGGCGGTCTCAGCCCGGACCTGAATTCAATGGAACAGATCCGCCGCGTCATGCGTCCAACGGATGTATGTGTGACCGACCCAGCACCGCCGGCGCTGCCGCTATGGTATGGAGGATCGACCAGCTGACGCATCATTGTCCAGATTCCCGACTGCGGCCTGCTCTGCGATCTCCTCTGGTCCGATCCAGACAAGGACATCACCGGGTGGAGTGAAAACGATCGCGGTGTATCCTTTACATTTGGCCCCGATGTCGTCGCACGGTTCCTACAAAAGCACGATATGGACCTCATCTGCCGTGCTCATCAGGTGGTTGAGGACGGGTACGAGTTCTTCTCAAAGCGCCAACTTGTGACCCTCTTCAGCGCACCCAACTACTGCGGCGAATTCGATAATGCTGGTGCTATGATGAGTGTGGACGAGAGTCTCCTCTGCTCCTTCCAGGTTGGCAGCGCGCACCCCCTCTTGCTGTCTTGTTCCAAGGACTGCCTTGCAGCAAGTCTTTTAAGGCTCGGTTGGTATAGTTGCTGACGCGGGCTGTCCGACCAGATCCTCAAACCTGCTGAGAAGAAACAAAAGTACGTTTCCCATGGCGTCGGGGGCGGCGGCGGAAGCACCCCATCCCGAATATACAAGAAGTAGAATGAGTTTATACGAACAATGCCATATTTTAGGTTCGGACGCCGCTAGAGCTGCCCTCCACCCGGATATCCTGACCGCGGACCACTCGACCACCGGTGTCCTTGACGAACAATCTCCACAGCCCGCTCCACGTCTTTCCGCCCGCAGAGAGCTCCTGACGCAGATGGTTTCTCTTGGCTGGCACCACTTTACGGGTCAAACATGCTGCTTTTCACTCGTCGTCACGATTTGACATTATAATCGACTTGACCGCCTACGACCATTGTTTTTTTTTAGCACACAAAATAAAAGAAGCCTTTAAAACTTTGACTTGCCATGGCGCTGCCGTCGTCCCTGTGTCCTCGCTAAGCGAACTCACGTTATGTCTTTATGATTCTTATGTTTTGACCAGTTTCGGTTGTCAAGAGGCCGCCACGCTTACCACTGCTCCGCCGAGTCTCTTTCCCTTTGTGTAATGGGATTGCGGACCCAGCGAATTCTGAGGGACACCATCGGTCGCGTCCAGGCACATGTCAAGAATGGCACTTGCTGTCCTACCAATCCTCCTCAGACGCTCAATCCGCGCGCATTCACATGCTGGGCGTTCATGATGTGGAATGGCAAGTTTTGTTGGTCCATTAGGCGGTTTTGGAGAGAGATGTCAAGTCAGATCTAGGGGCGCACGCGGCCATCCGAATGTATGGGGTATTGCCCTCGCACAGGGTTTCCGCAGCGGGTTCACTGCCCTTGATAGTATCATGTTGTGGACCGATAGCGCGCCTTGGGCTAAGGAATACGAACGCGCTGCCAACGCTAGCGGTGGTTGTGGAGCGACAGGCTCTTGATGGGGGAGGCAAAATCATAAGAATAGCGAGTCGAGTATCTCCACCACCATGGCCAATACATACATGCAACAGCGTTCCAAGTTGTAAACCGCGCAATAGATGGATCGATCGGAAGAATAGCAACTCATGTCGGATACAATCGAGCCGTCTCTACCCCCTCCACCATCAGTTATTAATGCTTGCTTGCTTGCTATGTGCCCCCGTCAATTTGTCATTTGCAGTCTTCACACTTTGGAGCACCCGCCTCGTCACCAATAGTCCGGATCATCCCTGTGGTCGTCGTCGCATTCTCTATCGCATGGCTGCGATCAACATGACCGAGATCACGACCCGGCTCGACGATATCGCGGACTCGGCGCTTCAACTCCTTGGTCTCAGGGAAGCCACCGTCTATCTTTCTATCCCAGATCACCTTGGACTGCAGTTGCGTGTTTGCAGGATGCCCACTCCTGGCTTCTTCGTCTGATGGCTGGTATTCAATCGTGATAACAAAGGTTCCTCCAGTTGACGGCTGGAGAGCTACTTCGCCGAGAGTGGTTGAAAAGGTCGAGAGAAGCTCCTGTGCGTACTGCGTACAATACAGATAGAAGTTTTTAGTCATCACATACAACGAGCAAGAGCTGCGTTGGGACTCACATATGCAGCCCTCAGCATCCATTTGCACTGGGTGCAGAAGCGGATGGTGATGCGGGGAAGGGTGGTTGTCGAGACTGGCTGCTCTGGCCGAGACTCTGGATCGTCCTGGCGCGACATGGTGACACCCTGACGAGTCGTAAGTGTAATAAGTGATATATGAGCAGGTAGATAGATAGGTCAAGTTGACAAAGACGAGAACGAATTATTCATCGACAGTTTCGATGAGTCAGTAGTCTGGGCCACTTGTCAGAAATCTCATTCGCTGACGTCGGTTGATTTGCACCTCGATTACTGGAGTGAACTGGACTTGTGGATCTTGACGATCTGCCTGGCCGGCTGGCTTGAGCCTCTCGTGGATATCAAGACACTGTGGATATCGAGATGGATCGTTGCCACTAATTAATTGGACAGGTCAGGGTTGGGCAAGCTGCCGGTTCATCACTCGTCGTCTTCGCATAAAGGGCCCTGGGCTTCCAAGACAGCAAAAGTGGTAGTATATATGTATTAACACATGCCGAAGAGAGTATCCGCAGATAATTCCGCCAAGGAGAAAACGTACACGGCATCATGAGGAGAGAAGAAGGTGAAAGAGCAAGAAAACACATTACAAGCTTTAGAGGCCCCAAAGGCCGCCCATTTTCAGCACCCGCACGTCATCTGTTTCCCAGATCAAACCTGTCTCTTGAACCACTCGAAAGCAGACGAGGCTGAACTTGTCCTGGCATCTTGGCCTTGCTTCATCACTCCTGCTTTCTCCTGCGTCGTCGCCATAATCAGAGCAACTCACGGTGGATTTCGGTCTTGGGTACACGCGCCACGCCAGAGGAGAGAAAGCCCAACTGGTAAAAAAGTCCAGGAATGTGAAAACCCCCCATGCACCAGCTCCTTGATCGTTCAACTCAGCCCTGCTGCGTGTGCGTGCATGCGTACGTTCGTTTGTTCCTGTTCTCAAAACCCCCCCAGATAATTCCTCACATCACGACACAGCAGCCGCCGCTCTGCTGTGGCGCGTAGGGATCCTCGCTCTTTTGTACCGTGCCCCACTCTGACGGGACCATGTAATCCCGTGTGCTGTTGCAGTACTGGATTATGCTGTTCCTCCTTGTCAGCGACTTTCGGCCGGCTGGAGCGAGCCAGATGGCAAGGGAGCGCCGGCTTACCTTTTTGCGGCCTGACTAACGGGAATGCGTTCCCTGTCAAGATCCTCGCGCAAGCGGTTATTGAGCTCTGTGAGTCGGCGGAGCTTGAGGTCGGCCATGGACTGCTTGTTCTTCTTGATCTGCGATGGGTCGCCGACCTCGCGAGACGTGTACTGAGGCATTGTCGGTAGGTCCGGAGAGTCGGCGAGAAGATCTGTCTGCGCCACGTTGGGCTATGGGGGCTGTTGAAAATTGAAAATTGATGTGGTTGATGCCAAGCGATTGATCGAATCGCTTCCGGGTCCTGTCGTGGTGGTAGGAGAACAACGCATATTAGCAATCTAGGACTTTTCTTCCGTTTTGGGTCATTATAGATGACCATCGCGCGAACACGGTCGGACGGATAGGGCGCCTCGCGTTGGCGGGAATGGGATCGCGAGACGAGACAACAAGTTGTAGTGTCGTAAGCTCTTTTTGTTTTGTTTTTCATTTTCGTCCCTTTTTTTCTTCATTTTCCTTTCCTTTCCTTTCCTTTCCTCCACGTATTGTGCCATCATACGTCGCGTGGACTGGACCAATAATGGCAAAGGGGAATCGAATGTGTTGCAGGCAGGCAAACGCGATCGGAACTGCTTACCGCTTGGATGACCGCCTACTTTTGGAAAGGAGGATTTGGGGAGGGAGAGGGGCGTCAAGAATGAGGCAGGCTCAAGGTCGACGCGGGAGTGGTCAATCGGGATGGCAAAGTCGTTGGGAGCGTTCTGGGTCGTTGCGAGAGATGGCGATGATGAACGAGAGTGGTGAAGGATGAAACGAGCCTCGAGGAGAGGAGAGGATGGGGAGGAAGAGGTAGCAGGCAGGCAAGTAAGTTAAGTTATCACTATGTATTAGGTAGTAGTAAGTACCAGGAGCACACTGGGAAAAGGCAAATTTGCTGGCCCAGGTTTGGGGTTCAGCTCCACTTTTCCTTCCCCCTGAACCAGCCCCGGACGTATGTACTCTACGCTACAACAATAAATAATAAATACTTTGTATATGACAAGTATCCGATACAACCATCAGCTGGAAGATAAGATAAAAAAATGCCAGACAAGAACGATTGTGTTTGGTCTTGGCGGCAGCGGGCCGGTTAGCGAACCCTTGAATGACATAAAATCTTACTCTTCCTCATAGTTGGCAGGCATTTTACGAAGAACTCGGCACCATAAAGTGTCCGGCCTGCCGATTGCGCTCAGATCCGATCGGCAATCGTGACAGGCGGTTGGAATCGCTGCCGCGACGCGCTTTCTCCGACTTTCGTGGCTGAACCAGATCTCAGAGGATTAAGAACCTCCGTTATAATAAACCATCGTCTACACTCACTACACAGTAAATCGTACAGATCCATCGATTCAAACTTTTTTTTTGCCAAGAATAATAACAAAACATCCCAACGTATATCCACTTTTACTAGTACTCCTGTTTTCTTTGAATGCTGGCTTTCTAGTACATATTTCGAGTTTTGTCCTAATTTCGTGTAGCGCGGATTTAGGAGAAACTTGCAACCGACGTAAGGCAGGACGATGACTCATCTCGCAGAAAGGATTGTGCAAAAAAAAATCACATGATGTGCCCCACACTTCCCCACCGCACGAAATTCAACAACCCAATTCTGTGCCTCCAAGTCTCACCAACGATCTCAGCTTTCAACCAAACCGCCACGCCCTTCCGGTGCGGATCCAGCCTCGAACCAGCGAACCTCAGACTCTTTCGTTCCAAGACTGGAGGCTGCCCATCATGGTGAGTCCCGTCCCCCTTCCCACCGCTCCCCGTGCCAACCCCGGATAACTGACGTTTTTCGACCTGTCCAGCCGCCCCCACCTCACCAAAAGCCTGAGAATGTTCTCAAGCGAGCCCACGAACTCATTGGCGTCCAGCAATCGCCCGCCGCCCTTATCCTTCTCCATGAGCACATCACCTCCAAGAGATCACGCAATGTGCCCATCGTCTCGTTGGAGCCCGTGATGCTCCTTCTTGTGGAGCTCTCGGTCGAGCAGAAGAAGGGAAAGCTGGCCAAGGATGCCCTGTACCAGTACAAGAACATCTCGCAAAACACAAATGTCGCCACCATTGAGGTATGCCCGGCGGTCCTATCCCAAAGGCACGACTAAACGTGCACCTGACTGACGATATGATGCTCCTATCCCAGTTGGTGTTGAAAAAATTTATCGAGTTGGCCGTTGAAAAGGTTACCGCCGCTCAGCAAAAGGCGGACGAGGTGCAGTCGAGCCTCGAGGCGTCAGCCGCAACCTCAAACATTGAAGATCTCGAGGCCACCGAGACTCCCGAGTCCATCCTCCTCGCTACCGTCTCCGGGGAGCAGTCGCGCGACCGCACCGACCGTGCCATTGTGACCCCATGGCTCAAGTTCCTCTGGGAGGCGTATCGTACCGTCCTCGACATCCTGCGCAATAATGCTCGCCTTGAGACCCTGTACCAGTCTACCGCCTTGCAGGCCTTTGACTTTTGCCTCAAGTATGCCCGCAAGACCGAATTTCGCCGTCTTTGCGAGCTTCTGCGCAATCACGTGCAGACTGCCGCCAAGTACTCGTCTCAGATGCACGCCATCAATCTCAGTGATCCCGACACCCTGCAGAGACATCTCGAGACCCGCTTCCAGCAGCTCAATGTCGCTGTCGAGCTGGAGCTATGGCAGGAGGCTTTCCGCAGTGTCGAGGACATCCACACGCTGCTCAACCTGAGCAAGCGCCCGCCCAAGAACATCATGATGGCAAACTACTACGAGAAGCTCACCCGTATCTTCCTCGTCGGCGAGAACTATCTCTTCCACGCCGCTGCCTGGTCCAGGTACTACACCCTGCTCCGCCAGTCGGCCGCTCTGGTTGCCACCGGCCAGAGCAAGAAGGCCGACAACCCCCCCGTCGCCGATGCGGATCTCCAAAAGGCTGCTTCTTTTGTTCTCCTTTCCGCCCTCGCCATCCCCGTCATCAGCACGTCCAGGTCGCGCGGCGCCATGGTCGACTTTGACGAGGCCAAAAAGAACAAGAACTCGCGCCTCACCCACCTCCTCGGCATGTCTTCGGCCCCTAGTCGCGCGGGCCTGTTCAGGGACGCTCTCTCCAAGGCGCTGCTCAGACGGGCTCGTCCCGAAATCCGCGAACTCTACAACATCCTCGAAGTTGACTTCCACCCACTATCCATCTGTCAAAAGATCTCCCCGATCCTTGTCAAGATCGGTGCCGACCCGGATATGGAGAAGTACATCCTTCCCCTCCAGCAGGTGATCCTCACGAGGCTCTTCCAGCAGCTGTCGCAGGTATACGAGACCGTTGACCTCGAGTTCGTCGAGAGCCTTGCCGTGTTCCCCGAGCCGTATCAGGTCGCTCGGGGCACGATTGAGAAGTTCATCATGAACGGCAACAAGAAGGGTGACCTCGCCATCCGTATGGACCACGCCACCGCCATCCTCAGCTTCGACAGCGACGTGTTCTCGTCTGCCAAGGCCGCCCATGGCGGCTCTGCGGCAGGATCCGCCGAAGCCGAGACGGGCACGGTCCAGCGTCTGCAGAGCACCCCCTCCGAGATCGTCAGATCTCAGCTTACCCGGCTGGCCAAAGCTCTCTACACAACGTGCTACTATGTCAGCCCGACCTTCAACGAGGAGCGCATCAAGGCGCAGCAAATAGCCTTGAATCGCGCCAAGGCTGGCGTCGAGCAGGAGCATCACGAGATTGTCGACCGCAAGCTGACGATCCAAAAGCGCAAGGCCGAAGAGTCGGAGCTCCAGGCCAAGAGGGAGAAGGAGAAGGCCAAGCAGAAGATGCTTCGGGAGCAGGCCCTGCAGGAAACCGAGAACAAGCGTCTCGCCGCCGAGCAACAGGCTCGCGAGAGGCAGCGCAAGAAGCAGGAGCTCGACAAGGTCAAGGCCGAGGAGGTCATGAAGCAGATCCAGGACCTCGGAGGCATCAAAGCGCTCGACATGGACATTGACATGGAAAACCTCGACAAGATCGACCCCCAAAAGCTTCGCCAGTGGAAGCTTGCTCAGCTTGAGCGGGAGCGCAACACCATCAACGAGAAGATGCGCGTCACAAGCAAGCGACTCGATCATCTGGAGAGGGCCTTCCGTCGCGAGGAAGTCAAGAAGCTCGCCGAGGATTACGATGGGCAAATCCAGCGTGATCGTGCCGCGTACGAAATCACCAAGGCTGAGACTCTCAAGGAGGCGGAGCGCAAGCACAAGGAGAGTGTCGAGCTCAAGCACCGCCTCGGCCGCCTGATGCCTTACTACGAGCCCTTCAAGAAGTCCTTGCAGGAGCGTCGCCGTGACGACCTGGACAAGAGGCAGCGTGATGCAGAGAGAGAGCTCGAGAAGCAGATTGCCCTTCGCAAGAAGGAGTACCGGGAGCGTATGATCCGTGAGAAGAGAGAACGCGAGGAGCGGGAGATGCTCTTGCGCGAGGAGGAAGAGAGGGCTCAGAAGGAGAAGGAAGAGCGCGCGGCCCGGGAGGAGGCGACCAAGGCCGAGAGAGCTCGTCTCAAGGAGCAGCGAGAAAAGGAGCGCCAGGACGCGCTGGAAAAGGCGGCACTGCAGGCACGTCGCGAGGAGGAAGCCGAGCGTCGTCGCCAGGAGCGTAACGCAGGGCCCAGAGCCCCTGAGCGCATTGAGAGAGCCGACCCGGATGAGCGGGCTCCTGCTGCTGCTGCCAGCGCTCCCCGACTTCATCTGACCAGCAGCAAGGCTGGGGGTTCTAGCTGGAGGGACAAGGGGGTTATGAAGGCTGCGGCCCCGGCAGCGCCGGCGGCAGACACGCCGGACACGCCGGACACGCCTCCTCCACGCACGGTGACCCCTCTGGAGCGCGCCGATTCCAACGACAAGCCCGCAGCTGCTGGCCCACCCCGTCTTGCACTTATTGGAAGAGGCTCCGGAGGCGGCGGCTGGCGGGATCGCGAGGCCGCCAAGCTTGCGTCAGGTGGCGCCCCCGGCGATAGCGGCAACCTTCCTCCCGCTCCTGGATCTCGTGGGGGGTCTCGTCCCGATCGGGGTGGGTTTTATCGTGGGGATCGTGATGACAGACGTGACGACAGACGTGACGACAGGCGTGGGCCGGACCTCTTCCGCCGTGACGATCGCCGCCAAGACAATAACGCTCCTGACACGGACTCTGCTACCCCCGCGACCGCACCCGCCCAGGCAGCGGGATCGGGATCGGGATCGGGATCAGTCGGTAAGTGGGTGCCGCGACACCTCAAGGACAAGCAAGCAGAGTCTTGAGTCGCAGGGGCATGGTGGGATTTTTTTTTTTTTTGGTCATGAGCATGATGACGACCATTACTGTAGGACTTGGCGTTTGAGCGCGGTTGGGTTTTTCTCTTCGTTTACTCTCTCCTCGTCGGTTGGACTGCTCTGGCATGGATCGGACGGGATGCATGTAATCAAGCAGAATGACACTCCCTTAAAAAGTACTACAGCACTTGCGGTCAACAAAGTCATGGAAGCCAGTAAGCCGTGCAGATGCTCGCTATCTGTTGATTGTGAAGCGCACACGGGTTTGTTTGGCTTTGTCTAGGTCCTTCCTGGAGGTTTCTTCTTTCTCGTCAATTTGATCGCTCTCCTCTGTCCAGCTGGGCCGTTGCCAATGGCTCTTGGGATGAATCGGGTTGGTAGCCACTGAAGCATGTATCTTTCAATATATGTATGGTAAAACATTTGAATGTCCAGCAAGCCACATGGAAGCTTCGAGGCTGAAGTAAGATGATTGGTACTGGTTCGTTGAGGGATTGGGGCTTGTGTTTCTTTCTTCGTATTTCTCACCGCTCGTAAATTCCTCGCTTCATCACACTCATCAACCCCAACATCCCATCACCCCAGCATCTCAACTGCTCCTCGAAAGCAAAAGGATATTATTACATATGGGATTCTCGGCGTCGCTTTCGCCAGCACAATGGTGCCAGGCCTTCTTTCTGATCTCGACGACCTTTATACTCGTAGTCAGGGCCACCTTGTCCCCCCAGGCCAGCAAGCCAATACTGGCATACGGCGCCCACAGAAATACAACGGAAACGACAGGCACGAACAAGCCTGACGGCGTCCTTCATTTCGTCCGCAAAGTGTCGTCCATAGGCCAGGTGCCGCACAAGTGGTTCACGCACTTTTATGCATACTCGGTCGTCAGCTCGCTCTTTTGGGCGCAGCAGTTCATCTGCAGAGGGCAGGTGATGCAGCTGCTTGCACGCGCGCAGGTTGAGAGGGAGCCGTCGATCCCCCCGATGGAGCTCGGCCAAGTGGTGATGTTATGGGCCATGTTGACGTTGCAGGGCTCGAGGAGGCTGTACGAGTGTCTGACCATCATGAAGCCTGGGGCATCAAAAATGGGGGGCGTGCACTGGCTCATGGGAATTGCGTTCTACACCAGCATGAACATCTCGATCTGGATCGAGGGCTCAGGTAGGCAGGCCGAGAACCAGGTTTCATCTTGCTGCTACTACTGACTTGCTGCTGACTGCTCGAAGCCTCGCTGCAAGATGCCGCAGACGGGCAGCTCGCCGTGCTCTTTGGCACGCCCAATACCTTTGCGGCAGTGGGCCTCTACGTGGTCGGTGCTGTTCAGCAGCACAGGGCGCACAAATATCTTGCCAGCCTCGAAAAATACACACTCCCAGACAAGGGGTGGTTCAAGAACATTGTGTGCGCCCATTACACGGCAGAATGCCTCATGTACGCAGGCTTGGCCATAGGAGGTGCTCCGAGGGGTCATCTCTTCAACAAGACGCTGCTTGCCGCCATGATCTTTGTGGTGGTAAACCTGGGAGTCACGGGAGCCAGCACGAAGAAGTGGTACACGGAAAAGTTTGGGGTCGATAGAGTAGGACACAAGTGGATCATTATTCCAAAAGTCTTTTAGGGGGGGCAGGCGTCGTCACCTCCTCTGGAGTAACATGGCCAGCTTTGGACACTTTCAGAATATACCTAACCTATACGTGACACTGGTGCGCGCACCGCGGGAGCCGCTCCCGCTGGCAGAGGCCTCTCCAGACCCGAGTAGAGGCCAGTCAGTTTGCGATGGTGTCAACAGAATCCTCGATGCCGTGGATGCAGTCTGTGTAGGATCTCGCCCGTCGTTGCCAGTAGACTGCATGGCTCCTGGAGGATCCGCGTCACGGGGACTGGGGACTGGGTCAAGCGTGCCAGCGCCATCATCGTCCCTGTTCTTGTGGATGTTGAGGCAGATAGATGCTGCTGCCTAGGCTGACGGTGCACACGACTGGGTGGTACGCCGCTCCATCCTGCAATCCCGACACCATAAAACATGAGCATCAGGTCCACCCTCGCACGGCGGCCAAGTGCACTTGCATTGTGGGTACTCGTTGACGAGGACGTGGTTCGGACGCCGATGCGGACTCGAGGCGAAAACGCAGGCCGGCGTATCGTGGGAAGACGGGAGCGGAGAGCAGCCTCGAGACGACAGGCTCGTCGAGCCAAGCAGGGAGCGGGGCGTCCAAGAACACGTCCTTGCCAAGATCGGATGGCCAGGTCTGAAGGCGTCGGTGCACGAGCTGCTTCCATCGCGGTTTCGGGGGGCAGGAGGCCATCTATTTATCATCATATCATTCCCGCCGCCGTCACACGGGTGGTTGGTTGGCTGGTGCTCGGCAACTCATATCGACCCTTTTTCTCGTGCGTGGGACGGACCTTTGCGAGAACGAGGGCGTCTTCGTCGTCCGAGAGGAAGTTGGGGAGATAATAAGATAATACGCTGATGGGGCCAGCGAAGCGATTGTATCATCCTCGAGAGCGAGGAGGCTCGTCTGCGTGATCCGAGTTATTTCCCCTGATTGTTATCTTATTTTTCCTTTGTTTTCTTTTCTTCCTTTTGTCTCCGGTTGGTTGGTTTCGTTGATCTTGGATTTGCCGCCGCTTCCCCCCCCTGCTGATCGTGTCCACTTGGGGGGATGGACGGGTTAACGGAACTTTCTCAGCCTCGCCCTCGTTGAGCGACGACAAAGCTGGCGATGGATAACGTTTACGCTATCGAGAATCAGTCAATAGTTAGTTAGAATGACATTATACGTACGTATATATATATATGTATGATATGAAATTTTTTTTAGGCTATAAAACGAGGTGGCAAATGAGATCATTCGGGACAAGTTAAGATAAGTAGCGGTTAGTGGTGGTGACCTTGTAATTACAAGTCACATATACATATGCGCTCATGCATCGCCGCCAATCCTGCTTTTTGAGTTTGCTGGCCAAACTTTAGCCCCCTAGCAGCCGGCAAATTCGCAACCCGCGAAAGAAGTGGTGGCGAGTCTTGCCTTATTAGTGATGCTGGATCAGTAGGGGGCTGCCTAATAACACTATAACACTTCACTTCTAAAGTACCGGATACATACTTATCTAGCCTCAGCCATTGATCTCACTGAATATGTAACGTTTACGTATATAATAAACGCGTGAGAGCGAGAACAAAAGCCATGTACTTTTATTATTATAGCCGACGTATCTTCTTGCTGTGTATCTGTCTATCTCTGTATCGTATCGTATCGGTACCTTGGCGATACCAATGCACATACGTACATTTATTATTATTGTATTAATGTATTATTGTGTATCCTCGCTCTCCGTCCACCACCGTCCTGTCAAGTAACGTGTCCCATTTTCCATTCTTCATCTTCTATCCCGTATTCTTTCGGCCAGGCATCCTGTCACTTTTGCCATCAACAGCCCTTTACAAATCATTTCGCCCGCCGTCGACGTCGACCTGCTCTCTCGCCCCCGCCCGGTCCAGAGATCGATCCAAACACCGGCCTCCTCGTGCAGGTATCCGCAGAACCGACGACTGCCAAACCAAGCGGAGGGGGGCTGTGAAGTTTGAAATTCCTCGACGTGCCTCGCCTCGACTCGCCTCGACTCGCCCGCCTCGTCTCGCCTCGACTCGCACGCCAGGCCCCGATCCGTTTAACGTTTTACTTACTCTCGCTTGGATCGCCATCTTATCCCCAGAGAGACCGCTCTTTCTCTGCTCGCACCACCCCTTTCTTATTACCCCCCACAATTCTGTTGTCTTATTTCTCTTCTACCAGTGGGCTTTTTTTTAAAAAAAAAAAAAAACCTCCCTCTCTCTTTGCGGCCGACCTATGGCCACAATGGTGCTGGATCGCAGACTTAACCTCAGATAAATGACATGGATGCGCAGAATGCTGTCAGGCCCGACAAGACGAACGTCGTCGCTGCTCCTCGACCAGGCCCCGATACCGCGGCGGCGACCCTCATGGCATCGGCTTCGACATTGCCTACGACCACCACCACTTCTGCTCCCACTCGCACTCCTGCTCCCGCCTCCAACTCCAACTCTGCCTCTTCTGCCTCTGCCACGGCGCCTCTCGAACTGGCCCGCCACACCAAGCCGTTTCCGCCCGCCTCGGCCACTCTTGAAGATGATCGAGACTCGGACGCAGAAACCATCGTACTCCCTGGCAAGGATGGCCATTCGCCGTCCAAGGCACGCAAGGTAAGGCAAGAGGACAACAACGACGACGGTGGGAATGCGGCGGCGGTCACCAGTCACAGATCCTCCGGTGACGATAATGGCTTGAATGCCAGTGTCCATCGGCACCGAGATCGAGACCGAGACCGAGACCGGGAACGCGAACGCGAACGTGAACGTGAACGTGATGGGAGTGGTCTCAAGGTGCAACAGCAACAACAACCGGCCAAGAAAAAGCGTCCCCTTGACGGTCACTTGGGCGGCGGCGGCAGCACCAGCCGCGGCGACCCCGGCTCGGCACCCTTGAAACCAGCCTCGCATCCAGCAGCGACTCGCGTCAAGGACCTCTCCAGCGGACTCAGCTCCGCGCCAACCTCGCCGCCACGCAAGCGCAGGCGTTCCGCCGACACCTCGGACGACGACGACGACGATGCCTCTCGAGCCAAGTCCCCGAGGATAACCATTCCCAGCAAGCACAACAAGGACAGGCCCCCCAAGCCAAGTTTTGATCGCGCGACGCACTCACAGCCACAAGCGCACAAGAGAAAATCCCAACGAGCCGACTCCGACGATGATGACGAGGCCGAAAATCGAAGACCGCGTCGCCAACGTACCACCACCTCCGAGCATCCAGACACGACTTACCCGAATCGTCTCCTTGAGGGCAACAACAGCAACAGCAACAGCAACAACAGTAGCAATAACAACAACAATAACAACAACAACAACCCCAAACCCTCCGCCACCGCAAAGGGCCCCCATCACGACTCCACCACAGCACCGCCTCGAAACCGATCCCAGTCGCCAAATCGCGCCCAGCATCGCCGAAGCCTCTCGACACAGATCCCGTCCAACGGACTTGGCCACAAGAAGAGAAGACTGCCACCGCCGCTGCAGGCCACCGATTACCAGTCGGACGAGTCATCGGCCAGTGGCAGCCCCCACCCTCGAAGCTTCAAGCTGCGCAGCCTCGCCACTCCTGCTCCCGCAGAGTCCAACGCGTCACCGGTCAAGATGGGGGGCACCCACAAAAAGTCTCTTGACGCTCACGGCCTCACCCACCTCGCTCGCTCCTGTGCCAGGGGCGAATACGAGACTGTCAAGCAGCGACTCGCCGAGAGGCCAGACGACCTCAACGTCGCCGACTATGCCGGAAACACGCCGCTGCAGATCGCCGCCATTAATGGACACGAGGATATTGTCAAGCTGCTTATAGATGCCGGATGCAATGTCGACTGCGTCAACTACGACAAGGACACGCCGTTGCTGGACGCCGTCGACAACGGCCACCTTGGTGTGGTCAGGCTTCTCCTCGACGCGGGCGTGAATCCTCGAAAGGCCAACGTTAGTGGCGAGGAGCCCCTGGATCGCGTCAAGGACCACATGGAGAACGCTGCGGAAATGCGCGCTGCCATCACGGACGCCAAGCAGAGGATGGGAAACCAGCGCCGTCCTGACGATGGAGACCGCGACCGAGACCGAGACCGCGACTCCAATGCCCCGGAGAGCCCGCGCAGGTCACCCACAGCTGCTTCAGTCGTCGGCCAAGCCGTCGCGGGTCCGAGAAGAGGCGGCACCGTTCGGGCCAACAAGACCAGCAATCATCTCTTGTACATTCCTGTTGACGACAAGACGCTGCGCCAAGCCGCCGGGCGGGGCGACGAGGAGACTGTTATGCACATTCTCCAGGTCCGGAACGGTTGCGACGACGCCGAGGCCATGGTAGCTGCTGCCAGAGGCGGCCATGATCTTGTCATGCAGCTGTTGCTCGCTCTCGGCAACGCCAACCCTGATCCTCCTCCCGTCAAGTCCATTCCCGCAGACTTTTCCACGCCCATGCTGGCCGCCATCGGCCAGGAGAACACCAGGGTCATCCGTCTTCTCCTCGACCAGGCTGACTTTGACCCCACGCGCCGTTTTCGCACCGAGACCTACTTTGAGATTGCCCGGCGTCGCCAAGGCCCCCACTGGAAAGAAGAACAGCAGATGCTGAAGGATGCCTACGAAAAGGCCGACTCCAAGAAGAGCAAAGATGCGCCCAAAACCAAGTCTCCAAACCGTCACAAGGAGAAGGAGAAGGAGAAGGAGAAGGAGCGGTCCGACAAGGAAACCATCAAGGCCAGAGACGTGAGGGATGTCAGCGGCGTCGCCGGAACCATTTCCGGCGCCAACCGGGATCCCAAGGAGAGGGAGAGGGAGAGAGAGAGAGAGAGGGCGAGCAGCCACAAGGAGAAGGAGAAGGAGAAGGAGCACAGCACCCACAAAGTCACCTCTGCAAAGCTTGAACTGAAGCCTGACGCACCAAAAGCCAGCAAGCGCAGCATGACAGGTCTATCCCGAGACATGGAGTCCACCACCAAAAAGGGCAATGCAAGCACCAGTCTCTCGGCGCCCGCCAAGAACGATGCTTCTTCTCCCAAGGAGCAGCGGAGAGCCAACTCGTTCAACCATCCTGACGATCACACGTCCCCCAAGCGGGGTCCCGGACGGCCCAAGAAGGACGACGCGAAGCGTGATCGCAATGCAGAGACCCAGATCCCGTCCATCAACGTGTCCGACAGGGAGGCGTCCCCAGCCATCTCCCACAAGGCGGCACCAAAACCTCGGTGGTCCGAGTCCGAAGTGCCCGGTGCGTCGTCCGAGGGCGAGACCCCCAAACCTCGGCGCAAGCTCGTGTCTAAGGGCGAGCTGAATGCAGAGCAACGCCAGCGCAAGCGGCGCGCCAGCCTCGTATCGATTGCCTCGTCGTCCCACAAGGAGCCATCGAGCCCTCACGAACCCAGGAACGACGACAGCGGCGGCCACCACCAACACCACCACCACCACCACCACAATCACCACCCTGAAAAGGTGAAGCCTGACTTGATATCTGAAAAGTACCACGACCGGACCAAAGCTCTCAAACGGGACGACTCAAAGGATCGCCTCTTGGTTTCCGGCGACGGCTCCGCAAAGCGTCATCGCTCAAGTGTGACGCCACCCAGGTTAAATCTTGGCGCCGACAAAGATGACAGCGAGGCCCCCGCGAAGCGACGGCGCCTTGATGTTGACGCCAAGGATCCGCGGTCAAAGCAACGACACACGTCCTCTCCGGAACCCAAGCCACGCAAGACGGCCGCCGCAGCTCCCCCTCACCAGCACCAGCCCCCCAAAATCGCGTTGCCGCAGAGAGAGATATCCCTTCACGAGGATGATGATCACAGGCCTTCCTCACACAAGGCCAAGCCGACGCCGGACGCCGCCCATCGCAAGGATACCTCGGCGGCCAAGCAAGCCCCGGACACGGACAAATCAGTCCCCGTCAAGTCCGAGGACGGTGACGTGGAAATGAAGGACGTGTTCTCCAGCAGCGAGCTGCGGCCAAAGCATGAAGTGGAGCGGAGACGTCGGGAAGACGCCAAACGGCCTGCGGAAGCCGGCGACGCGCACAGCAAAAAGGATCACGACCGCCGAGAAGATAAGAGGAAGAAACTTAATGACCACCACCCCCCGGATCGTGCCGAGGCCAAGCCCAAAGAAGACCCCGATCGAGCTCGTGAAGATGACGAGCACCGACGCAAGGCCAAGGAAGAGCGGAGGAAAAGGCTGGAGGAAGAGAGGAAGCGCAAGGAGGAAAACGAAAACGAAAAGGATCGTCAACGGCTCCAAAAGGAGCGTGAACGTGAGGAAGAACTCGAACACCTCATGGAGGATGAAGTTCGCTTCAGAGAGGAGGAACAACGGAAACGGGAAGAGGAGGAGCAGGAGCGCCAGCGCCAGCGCCAGAAGTTGGAGGAGCAGAAGAAGCGCGAGGAGGAGGAGCAGGAGCGCCAGCGCCAGCGCCAGAAGCTGGAGGAGCAGAAGAAGCGCGAAGAGGAGGAGCAGGAGCGCCAGCGCCAGCGCCAGAGGTTGGAGGAGCAGAAGAAGCGCGAAGAGGCGGAGGAGCAGAGGAGACGAGAGGAGGAGGAGCGGAAACGAGAGGAGGAGCGGAAGCAGGAGGAGGAGCAAAGAAGAAGGGAAGACGAGAGGCGTCGCGAAGAGGAGCGCCAGATCGAAGAGCAGCGCAAGAAGGAGGAGGAAGAGCAGAGACGTCGCAAAGAGGAAGAGAGGCGGCTCGAGGAGCAAAAGCAAAGGGAAGAGGAGGAGGAGAGACGTCGGCTCGAGGAGCAGAAATGGCTCCAAGAAGAACAAGAAGAACAGAGGAAAAAAGAAGAGGAACGGCGACGGCTCGAAGAGCAACAGAAGAAGGCCGAGGAGGAAGAGCAGCTTCAGCGCGAACAAGAGGAGAAGCGTCGACTTGAGGAGGAAAGAGAATGGGAAGCTGAACGTCAACGACAGGAGCAGTTGCAGCTGCAGCGTGAAGCCGAAGATCGCGCTCGTCTCCAGCGGGAAGAAGAGGAACGCCAGGAACGCGAGCGTCGCGAGCAGATGGCGCGAGAGGATATGGAACGCAAACGGGCCGCGCGCGAGGCCGAGCTGCAGAGGCTCATCCAGGAGGAGCAAGAGAGAGCTCGGATCGCCAGGCTTCCCGGTCTGCTTCAGTGGTTCGAGACTTGTGCGAACCCCAAAGTCCCCGAAGTGGCCACCATGTTCCGGCACATGGAAGGCGTCCGCTACGACACGGTCAGGCCCGAGGCCACGGGCCGTCCGGACGGACGGGAGCAGTGGGTCCTGAACACCAACGTCGCCTTGCTTCTCGGCGAGAAAGACCTGGAGCTCGCGAGGTGTAAGTGCATTCCTTGAGATACATACATACATACATACATACATACATACATACATCAACTTTGCTTGCTGACAAGCCACCACCATGTGCAGACACGGCCTGGGAGCGGATCCCGGCCTCCAACATTGCGAAGCGCGTCATTATGCGGCTCGAGGCTGACCACTACGCCCTGACGAGCCCCACAACACGGCACCTTGCCTCCTCGTTGCCAGGATACTTTGGCGAAGGCGTCAATCCAGAGCGTCCCGGTGCCGTGGTGCACAACCGGATGCGTCAGGAAGCCATTGACAAGTTTATGAACATGGATCTCTTCTTTGTCAAGGTATGTAGAGATTTTTTATTCATTTATTTATTTATTTTGGTTTTTTCAATATATATATATTTATATTCTAACTCGTACGTATAGCTCTCCGATCTCCTCTTCATCATTCCTACCATTCCGCACCTCCGCAATGTCAGGCTCTCGGTTGGCTATCGCGAGCTACCTGACGATGAGCGCAAGCTCGTGTCACTCTCAACCTCAACTTCTTCCAAATGGAAGAGCGATCCCGATGCCGCCCGATACCACGGCTGGGCGCCTCAGTCCAAGTACTACGTCAACGGTGCCTTGGTCGGCGAGGACTTGCCCAAGCTGGCCGCGGTCAGCAGCTTACCGTTCCCTGAGACCCACGTACCTCGACGGAACCTGAGGGCGGTGCCGGTCGACGATCCTGAGTACGCCAAGCTCTGTCGTGAGCAGGGTCTGGACTATCTCCTCAACGGCGAGGCGCATGGAAGCCCGTCCCTCCCCAACGGAATCCATGCGACCCCATCCCCACGCAATATTCGCGACGACGAGCCTGTTTCTCCCCACCACGTCTCTCCCACGTCCAACGGCATCAGATCCAACGGTGTCGGGCATGTCAACGGCGAGATCGGTGCGAGTGCGCACAACTGAGTGCTGTTGTTGTTTTTTTGGTTTTTTTGGTTTTTTCCAGCAGAGCCTAGCATGCATGAAATATCAGTTTGCGATCCGTGTTGATAATCACGCGCGTCTCGCCAGCCAGGGTGATGAGTTCGTTGAGTGGGAGGAATCTCTATACTATAGCTCATGAATCAGGATGAGCCAAACTTGCTGGCAGGCAGAGAGAGATGAATGATAAAAAAGCAGCCGATGAGGGGAGAGGGGGCGGCGTAACGGGCGGGCAGGCAGGCAGACAGGCAGGCAGTGTGAGATGCTGTAGATATTGGCATTGATTGGCATTGGCCCATAACCATAAATAGCCCATGAGTGTTTCTTCCAGTATGTACATTGGCGTGGCTCATTATTGGTCCGAGTCACGTGCACTCGATCACTTATCCAATCTCCAAGAATCACAAATAGAAATTCAAACCCGATATTAGAGGCAACCAACCTTTCGAGGCAGGGAGACATCATCAGCTTTCAGCCAGCCGCAACCATGGCAACCACGATGGACAAGGTGAGGTATCTGTCTGGGGTTCCAAAGGCTCGCGAGATGGTGGCTGGTTGGTTAACCTGGTTGTTGCTGTTGGCATCAGATCAAAGAAATCGAGAACGAAGTAGGTCCAAATAATATATCAAGTGGTCCAGCGCCCGACGTAACGATTGCGCCTCTCTCCCTCTAGATGTCTCGAACACAAAAGAACAAGGCGACGTCCTTTCACCTTGGTCAGCTCAAGGCCAAACTGGCGAAGCTGAAGCGCGAGCTGTTGACGCCTGCTTCTAGTGGCGGCGGCGCCGGCGTCGGGTTCGACGTTGCGAGGACGGGTGTTGCGAGCGTTGGCTTCATCGGGTTCCCGTCGGTTGGCAAGAGCACGCTCATGAGCAGGCTGACGGGCCAGCACTCGGAAGCAGCCGCGTACGAGTTTACGACGTTGACGTCGGTGCCGGGCCAGCTGGTGTACAACGGCGCCCCCATACAGATCATCGACCTGCCGGGCATCATCGAGGGTGCCAAGGACGGCCGCGGCCGCGGAAGACAGGTGATTGCGGTGGCAAAGACGTGTAACCTGATATTCATCGTGCTCGACGTCAACAAGCCGCTCACGCACAAGCACATTATCGAGTCGGAGCTCGAGGGGTTCGGCATCCGCATCAACAAGGAGCCGCCCAACATCACGTTCAAGAAGAAGGACAAGGGCGGCCTCAACATCACCAGCACCATGACGCTGACGCACATTGACAACGACGAGATCAGGGCCGTCATGAGCGAGTACCGCATAAACTCGGCCGATATCACGATCCGGTGCGACGCCACCGTCGACGACCTCATCGACGTGCTCGAGGCGAGAAGTCGGAGCTACGTCCCGGTCGTGTACGTGCTCAACAAGATTGACGCCATCAGCATCGAGGAGCTGGATCTGCTGTACCGGATCCCAAACTCGGTGCCGATAAGCTCCGAGCACGGCTGGAACGTGGACGAGCTGCTCGAGATGATGTGGGAGAGGCTCAGACTCGTGCGCGTCTACACCAAGCCCAAGGGCCGGCTGCCCGACTACTCGGCGCCTGTGGTTCTTCGGTCATCAAAGTGCAGCGTCGAGGACTTTGTGAGTTGAGCGCTCCTGATTTGATCTGTTCATTTATCAATTTATTGATTTATTCATCCATTCTAGTGCAATGCCATCCACAGGTCCATCGTGGAGCAGTTCAAGTCGGCGATTGTTTACGGCAAGTCTGTCAAGCACCAGCCGCAACGGGTTGGCCTTGCGCATGAGTTGGCAGATGAGGATATCGGTGCGTCGTCCCCCCCCCCTCGCCCATGTCGGGGAAAAAAACTGATTTGTTTACTGGCTGGCTAGTGACTATTATAAAGAGATAAGATAAATGAAACATGGCCCATCTACATGGGTGGATCAGCATATATTTGAGAAGCTACCTCGGTAGTGCTTGCATCGTATGGATCACCCCTGTGTCCATCATCGTGAGTGCCTCTACGCTCAATCACACGCACGCCCTAGAGGCTGTTGGCATGGCACGCTCATACGCACACACGTCGCTTGTCAACCAAGCACCCGAGAGGACACCCACGGTGCCTCGGTAGATGCAGAGACAGAGAGGCAACGAGGCGTAACGCCGCCGTAGATGGTCACTTTTTTGTTATCACGGGAGCATCCATTGGGGAGGTCCAGAAGGATCACCACCCCCAAGATGGTTTCGGGATCATGGGTCCGGATTAGCCATTCCCGACTGCGTGGATCCAGTTATGGTATGTGTAGCACAGGTAGCATCTAGGAACCGCCATCGTTGGCCTCAAGAGGCCGGGTGACGTTGACACACACACACACACACACACACACACACACACGCCAAGGGGGGAGTGTTGCAAGACCCAAAGACGTGGCCCACACGTCAATGTAGGAGGGGGTCTTGGGCCTCGAGTCAAAGTCTCGAGTTGCTGTTCCCAGATCTCTGGGATTCCTGGGGTTGTTCTATCTATCCATCCATCTATCGTATCCGTACCTGCAGCAAGTCGTCTTGTTGCGTAGCAGACCATGTTTCAATCACATGCCCAGAACAGCTGTCAGATCCTCCCGCTATAGCCCAGAGAATATTAGCCAACTCAGGCGTTGCATCATTGTTGTTCTGATGTCCTGCCATCTGGGGGTCTGGAAATAAAATAAAAAGATACGACACGAACGACAACGAAACGACACGACACGATACGATACGATACGACGACACTCGATACGATACGATAGGCACCCCTGTCCAAAAGCTGTGTCTCATCATGCTTCGTATAACCCATTTTGCCGCTCTCGCCTCAACGAGGGATTTGGATGGATGTTCAACATGACGCTAGACCGCACGGAAGATGGAGGCGTCATTGACTATCAAGGTCCGGCCAGATCAAAAGTGCCATCTGCATGGCTCGGCGCCTGGAGGGAGGAGAGAGAGAAGACCACCACCTTGGCTCCGACACTCGGACAGAGTTCCCCGTTAACCGCCTGGCCTTCTTTGTCGACCGGGCCGCGGGGTACTGGGCCATCCGATCTGTTAGTTTATTAGACTTGGTGTCCATCATTTGCAGGATCAAGGTTTGGGCTTTCAGGGGTCAACGAGTCTATACGGAGTACGGCCAGCTTTTCAGCCGATTCTCGGCCGCCTTCACCTCACACCATCCACCTGACCTGACATCTTCACCTGTCGTTTGTCCCTGAGGATCGTCGGCCAAGTAGCGTGTACATGTACTTAGTTGTATAGCCTGATACCTATCCTAATCTACCTGCTTGACCTCGGACCAATCAAGTGGTGGTGGTGCTGTATCCGTAAACGGTACTTTTGATCAAACTAATCTCTCCAACGGGATAAGCCCGCTGACTCAGCAAGCCACCACCCATCAATTTCAGCTATTTGGTATTGGGCCGCACGGACCAACGGGCTTGTTACCATCTTGGATTTTGCAGTGAAAACAAGACACCCAACCAGTAATAACGAGGGGGTGGGGTGGGGGACGACCAAGGCAGGTGCCGCTTACGACCGTACTTGCAAGACATTGGCGCTCGGACCATTAAAAGAAACAGGAAGGCCACGATCCGGATTGGCTTGCTGTTGCTCCCATCCCCCCATTTTTTTTTTGACAACTTATCCATCTGCAGAGCAGAGGGCAAGCGATCGGAAACGGTGTCGGCTTTGGTCTTTTGATCGTGTCATGTCTCCCATCTGTGTGAGTTATCTCTCTTTTCTAATTAAATTAGAAAAAAACCATGTGGATAATCCCTCTAACGGTGAGAAGTGGCACAGGGCCCGGTGGCGACCAAGCCAAGCCACCGTGGGGAGAAACCTGGAGAAAGCCATGGAGTAAGTAGTATCTAGTGGGTCGACGGGTCGACGCTTACGGATAAGAGTCCAGGTTCTCATAGCCGCCACGAGAGCTTTGCGGAGAGAGATGAAGATGCTAGAGGAGACAAGTAGCATATCACGACAATTCGCGGCCGCGCCTCTCCCCCCCCGAAAGACACCTGGAAATATCAAGCCTGCCGATAACTTGCGCGTTCATACACGAGCCGCTGTGGTTTATACCTACCGGTTGTTGATGGTCATTGGGCACAGCTGATGCCATCCATCCATCCTCCATCCACATGGGGGACGTCTATTACCCCTCTCTGCTATTCCGCTCAAGAAAAGAAGGGGAAAAGAAAGACAGAAACAATGAAACAAAGACGTTGCGACCATGTATGTATGCGCGGAATACTACTACCAACGTCTCTGCTCCCTCAAAAACGCCGACGGACGGCTAAGCCGGATTCAACGGACAACGGACCCAACGCCTGTCTTATCCGCTTCCTCAAGTGCTCCCGATTATTCTGCGTCAGGAATCTTCTCCTCGCCAGAGACCTGCCTTGGACCGACACAAGCGCCAGCTACGCCCCTGACCCTGTCGATATCACCCACCACTACCACTCCACCACCAACCAGACCGACCCGAACGTCACACGCCCCAAGCTGCGACTCCTCCGGGCTACATAATGTAGATAAGTCGTCAGGGCACGTACCGGTACATGTTACCAATCCTCCAGCCCGAAGCAGCAACAAAAAGACATGGGACGACGAAACGACGAAACGCCGAAACGCAGCTGTCTGAAAGGTTCAAATCCCTGACCCACCACCACCATCCTTTTTGGGTATCCCACTGGCCCAAAACCGTGCATGATACTGTGCATAGCCCTACTTCCGTTTCCCGAACTGGGCGCTGACATGACGAAGCAGACGTTGACGAGAATGGCCAGCCAAGTTCGGCCTCTGTCTACCAAACCCCGCAGAACCACTCTGTGACTCTCTCTCTCGCTTTCTCTCTCTCTCCCTCTCTCTCTCTCTCTCTCTCTCTCCCTCCCTCCCTCTCTCATGCGCATGTACGGTACGCACACACGTACGCACGCACGCGGATTCCGATCTCATCGCCCACCGCCAGTTTCGCGGTTCCCTGGCCGAAAACATCACCCAGGTCGATGGCGTTAGAAGGTCAAGTTGAGCAACCACACGCCCCGGATCACCCACACCTCATACCCTTGCCCATCATAACCCTTGTCCATAATGTTACCTCTCTGCTCGGACGGCCTTCACAGTACGCGGTGTATAAGGTACATGCACTCTTTGAGCCCTTGCAACCTATATATTCTGGATTCTTGGGGGATAAGCATTGCGTCTTGGGAGCCCAGCCATTCCACGCACGTCTCTCACTCAGCCGATCCAGATACCTCCACTCAACTCCGCGACCCTCCCTCAACCATCCTGTTTGACTTTTCCCTCCAAAGCAGCGAAAGGCCAGGCAGAGTCGCATATTGACTACACCACGCGCCGTCATCCTCCCCGAAAAAGTCAATGGGAAACAAGTTCAGCCTAGCTGACGTTATTTGTGCCAAAGAGAAAAGAGAAAACAAACACAAAGTTAACGAACATCAGCCGAACCCACCCACCCACTTACGGTGTAGATACCATTCCTGGCACGCAAAGCGGACCGAAGAAAAGGAGTGAAAACGTGAAAACACGGAGAGAGAGGGAGGGGGGCCCAGTTTATGCCTTGCTGCAGCTTCGGTCAACATTCAGGCGGCTACAAAGCGTTGCTGACATCTTCACTCCTCCCCTCACACACTCTCTCTCTCGCTCAACACACCCACATACTTACCTAAGTATAAACCCTGGACACGGATACATGCCGACGCTGGGGTTTGCCCTCTTGTTGTGACGGCATAGATAGCTTTAACGACAAAATCCGGGCCTGGCGCAGGTTGGTGGTTTTTGGCGCGCCTGCCACAGGTGACTTGGTTAAATTCTGAGGCATATCATTCTTTGCCGTGGGATCGTCAGGTCATCCAGACAAACAACAGAACCAAAACCAAACAGGAAGCCCGGAATCCACTTGACCTACTTAAGCCCAGCAGAAAAAGAAGGGAAAAGAAGAGGTCAAAGAGAGGAGAGCCGGCACGACTCCCACACCCATACCCCCCCTCCTCCCACACAACTCATAACGCTTTGCAAGAGTTATCATTCCATTCTCTCTCTCATTCTCTCTCGTTTCTTCTTCTTTCCAACCAAACCCTTACCTCTCTCCATTGGCAGCTCTCACCGGCACACCCACTTGGTATTTGCTGTTCCCACCCTCCACTCCCAACCAACCGAAGATTGATTTTGCGTGCCGCCCCCCCCCTCTCCTCCCCACTTGGCTCAGGTCTTTGCCGTACCGAGAGCACTCCAGCTCCAAGTAGAGCTAGACTGCTTTTGCTTTGCCCTTTTTGGCGCCAAAAGTTGGCATCTGGCGTCACTGTCACCCTCCCCACGCGGACTCTGTGAGAGAAAGCATCAAGTATAAGTCCCATCCGTCGCCTGATAGGATGCGCCTCTCCGGAGTCGGGTTGACTGGCATGGATCACCACCATCTTATAGACACGAGGCTCGCCAATAATTCAAACTCCGAAGACCTTGCTGGGAATACACTTGCCAGCCCTCTGCATTCTCATCATCATCAGCATCAGCATCAACAGCAACAGCAACAACAGCAGCAGCAGCAGCAACAGCAACAACAACAACAACAACAACAACAACAACAGCAGCAGCAGCAGCAACATCAACAACAACATCATCAACAACAAAGCGCCAGCTTCGGTAATGAGCATTGGGTCGATATGAATGCCTACGATCACAACCCGATGCCAGACTATGGCAACTACGGCTACATGCCCCAGGTGCACCATGGGCTCCCGTCGCCGGACTCGATGAGCAGGATGGCCCCTCAGTCGATGCAGGCCCACCAGCACCATCACCACCAGCCAAATCATCAGCTGCCCATGCTCATCATGCCTTCGCACGCCACATGGCCAAGCATGTTGACAAATCCCCAGAGTTACTCGGCGCCCCCCATTGGCAGCATGCCCATGCCTCCGTCTGGCAAACCGCGCGTGCCGGGGATGCCTCCATCACAACCGCGCAGGACACTGACCGATGATGACCGGAGACGCATGTGCCAATACCGTGAAGAGAACCCGACGGTGAAGCAGACCGAGATTGGCGCAATTTTTGGGGTCGAGCGAAGGTAGGCCTCTCCGTTTCGCCTTTTTTCTTCTTGGATTCTCTTACTGACCAGCCTCGCAGTACCGTGTCCAAGGTGCTCCGCAACAGAGAAAGGTACCTATCCCCGGATGACAGGACCAACTCGCCCATCAAGCGATCCAAAGGCAAGTTCCCGGACATTGAGCGCGCCCTGGCCACATGGGCGCGCAAAGCTCAGAGCTCCGGCGCCGACCTATCCGACTCGGAGATCTGTGAGCAGGCGCGCCACTTTGCGCGCGGCGTCGGTGGCAACACCGAAAGCCACCTCAAGACACTGAACACGAGTTGGTTGGAGAAATTCAAGCAAAAGAACGGCATTGGCCCCGGTGGCCGGCTCCTGAGGCGTGCGTCCGAGGCCAACATCATAAGCAGCGCCAGAATGTCAGCCATGTCGCCCTCGCTCACACCCGCCTCTCCGACGTCTGGCCCCTCGCCACTCTCGGCCAGTCGTAGCGACGACGAGCTCCGAGACGGCGGCTTCATAGGGTTCAGCCACATTGACTACAAAAATTCATCCAGCTCACAGGCGGGCTCCTCATACCCGCCACCGCCGCCCCCGGACACTGCCACGACCTCGTCCTTCACGGGCGATGCAATGAGCCCCAACGGAACCTTCACCTTCTCGCCGGATCCCAGTTCCGGCACTTTTGTCCCCAGCGGCCAGACTTCCCGGGAGATGGCTCCTGGCGCTTTCCAACGTCCGAGGAGTCAGACGTTCCCGACCCTCGATCTCGAGTACATGAACCAGTCCAATTCTGCATCCGGCGAGGCGGCAACGACTCCAAAATTCCCTCCCGGCAACGGCAGCGACAACGCCATCGCATCGGATGTCGAGTCCCCCGAGCAGGAGACACCTTCGCAGCCGTTTCCCATAGATACCGCCATCACGTCCCCCCGACCATTGCAACAGCATGGCCTCGCATCGTCGCGAACCCTGCAACACGCGCGCAGCATGAGCAGCCTGGGAGCCCGCAGCACGACGCCCCTCATGACAAACATGGGCCTCTTGGGTGCGACTTCATCGGGCTCTTCACCAACGTCGCCCACGCAGGAAGATGCCCGTCGGGCTGCTGACACGCTTCTCAACTTCATCCAGAGCCTCGGGTCCAACGCGCAACTCTTTGACGAAAACGATTACTTGGCCATCGCTCGCCTGACCGAGAAGCTCAAACTGCACACACATGGCTCCAGCTCTGCCTCGTCAGCAATCACGCCAAGCGAGCCACACTCCATCGGTGGCCTCTCCCGGATACCGGAGGGCGACAACGAGATCTCCACCGTGCCAATCAGATCGCCATCGATCAAGAGCGACGTCTGACTGCCAGGTCAGGCCGATTGGCTCGTGATGTGGGCCCACCCCTCTACAGACAGTTCGGTTCAACCCGCATCCGGTTTCAGCTCCATCCATATATGAGCCATGAATCCCTCCGGCCTGCCTGCAGACACATGGGCATCTGTGGTCTGCTATCCGACTTTTTTTTTTTCGTCTGTATATCCGATCCGGCAACGAACGGGCGTTATCGAGAGATCTAACTCGGGCGCAAGCCCGCGACAACTCTACGAATATGTATACATGTGGGCTGCTCATTGTGGTTTTTTCTGCTTCGCGGTCTGCAGGTTTGCACATGGGTCGGCACTTTGCAGATACCCCGATTCTAAAAACACGGGTAGGAATTTTCCATGAATTTTTTATGCGCTGAAGAGACGGTTGGCGCCATGTGACAATAGTTTCTTTTTTCTCTCTCTATTTTTCTTTTTATGTCTGTATATTGACTTTTGACTTTATGGAGTGCATGCCATATTTATATATGTGAATATACTTTTCTTACCTTCGTTGATATATCTTCTTTCCGAATATAGCCATGTAGGTCAGTCAGCGTTCTTCGGAAGGTATGGTCCTATTTCTGTTTTATTTTTCGTTTTTTGTTTCTTTCTCCTCTTCCTTTTTCTTTTTTTCTTATCTCGCTCTTTCATGGCGGTCATACCCGGTGTGAGAATGAATGTGTCGGCATGCCGAAAAGGGGGGGGCGCGCGCGAATGGCATCATGGGACTGGCTTTTTTTGACCTGGGGGGCTTTTTTATGTGGATTTTTCTACTCTGGTTACTCAAAGCATCTCCTCGACAGGACCGGATAAGGCAGGGCAGGGCTACGGCGGGATGGGGTGTGGAGGGAAGGGGGGGGACGACGGATGCAATGTAATCTCTCGTCAAAGGTTCTCTCTCTCTCTCTCTCTCCCTCCCTCTCTCGCAAAAGGGTGTGCATACGTTGGGGTCATGATACGAGGGCTTGCTTTGGGTGGGGAGAAAGTGCACGAGATGGCATCGGGCCTTGGACAGAATAGAGAAACGGGGTGGGAGGGGAGGAGGAGGAGGAGGAGGAGGAGGGGAGTGGGGGCAGTAAGGAAACGAGACTTGACTTGTCGCTTGGTTTGGCGTGGCGAATCCGAGTCCGCGACTGGCCGGCGTTGATGCTGTCCTCCCTCCTATTTTCCCACTATTATTAGGCCAGGTCCGTCCAGTATTAGGAATTTATGACAAGTGAGCAAGAAGCAATATGTTGTGTGTGTGTGTGTATATATGTATATATATATATATATATAGATATAAATATATAGATATATATGTGTGTGTATAAATATATACATGTATCAGAGACGTGGTCTGAGCAGACAGACGATTTTCGCCCAATAATAGGGGAATATTCCCAAATGTGGAAATGTGGAAATGTGGAAATGTGGAAATGTGGAAATGAACACCACTCTTGACATTCTTGACAATAGCAAATGAATGCTATTTGACGAAAAAGGCTTATCGGGGTATCAGGGAGCGATGCAAAGAGAACAGGCACTCGTCAAGAAAGCCACTTGCGACCCGTCCCTTCAGCTCAGCCTCTCATCCCAAAGCTCCGACACGCCCTTCTCGCCAAGCTCGGGCATTAGACGAACGAGAATCAGCTCTAGTATGCTGTACATGAGGTGCTTGTTGCAGTAGGCATCCCCAAACACATCGAGCACGCTCGTTTCAATCTCGTCAAGCACACGCACTGCTAACTGCTCTTGGCATGGAAATGTGGCGCTGGAGCTGGTGGTGTCACGGCTGCCTGAGCAAGCGGGCCCAAGCTCGGTGGACGAAGGAGAAGAAGAAGAAGTGCAGCCCCAGAGACCGCCACCAAAGTACACCTTGCGCACACTGCCGGGGAGCATGGCGGCCAAGGACGCCGCGCACCGGCGCCGCAGGGACCGGAACTCGGCGTCGGAAGCTGGCGGCGTCAGGCCGGGCGCCGTGCTGGGGGAGTTGTTGGGAAACAGGGCGGCTCGCGCAGAGCGTAGGATCGTTGCAACCAACGACGGATCCAGCACATGTTTGCTGATGTGGTGGGAGAGAAGCCTGTTCAGCAGTCAGTCAGTCAGTCAGTCAGTCAGTCAGTCAGCCAGCCAGCCAGTCAGTCAGTCAGTGTCGTTGGCACCCTGGTGTCACCGTGGCAGACGTCCCCTCTCCGGACTCGGCCCACACCGACTTCGCAAGCCACTCGGAAAGCATAGGGCTATATCAGAGAACATAAATGCGTCATGTTGGAGAGGGAGGTGCAGTGCAGTGCAGAGCACCACAGTAGGAAGCGAGGACCCGTGGTGGGGGCAGCAAGGCTGGCGGCGGCAATCATATCGGCGGCAGGCTAGGGGAGCCGACTGTTCATGCGCGAACTCCCAATATCTCCAAGGCCCGCCTACACGGGATAATGCGTGGGGGGTATGACCGAAGGACTTGGGCGAACGGGTGGTGGCAGATAGAGAGAGAGAGAGAGAGAGAGTGGGAGTTGGCCATGACAGGGCAGGGGGGGGGACGGGAACTTTAGATGTTGTATCCGTAGTTGCTGGTCAACTGCACTGCAGGCCGAGGGAGGCTGCGCTGCTGCTGCGAGAGGAATCAGCTGCAGAGGAGCGGGACAAGGCCGACCAGGATCATGGCAGCCATGTGAGCGTGTGGGGATGGACGGATGCTGGATGCTGGCTTGCTGGATGCTGGCTGCTGGCTGCAGGGGGGTAAAGTGAGCAGCGGAGGAGCGGTGGTCGCTCTCCTACACGGCAAAGCCCGTCCATCCGCACTTGGCCAGATAGATGCATGTTGAAAAGAAGGAATACAGGCATTCCAATACCCCTGCACCTGGGGGGGGGGCTCCGAGCGGGTAAATGCGCAACTTTGGGCCAACCCACGCGGCGTAGACCGTGGGATTCGACGGGGCATGCAGTGCGGGGCACGCTCGGGAGTCTGAGACGACATCCCGAGAAGCGGTCTGGCGAATCAGTTTCGATAGATCCCGGTTGGAAGCAAGTAAGGCTCTTTGTCGTTCTGTATAAGTAATTGGTTGTTGTGATGTGAGGGCAGAGATGTGCTGAGAGATCGACAAATTGATGCAGGGATAAAAGTGGGCAGATAACCGATAAAGGATAAGGCTTTATCGAAGGACCAAACTGCAAAGGCGGGGCTGGCCAAGGATGATAATGGCGATAATAACAATGATAAGATAATGATAAGACAATGATAAGATGATGCCCACTGGAGCAGAAAATAGCAAAATAGCAAAATAGCAAAATAGCCGGGATCCAGTGACTCCATGCCAATGCGCCCCCGCAGAAGGGTCAATATGACAGGTAGGACAGTCCGCCCAAAGGCTTTGCCGTGATTCGTCTTCAACAAGGAACAAGGAACAAGGAACACGGGATCTAGGAGAGGAGAGAAAATGTCTTTCTTACCTATCAACAGGCCCGTCCAGGCCAGCTACCCGTCCTGGCCCTGATGTTGCACCCACATGTAGCAACGAGAGCGCACCCCCAAGCCACGGCATGCGCACATCCAACTCCATCAGGTTTGCGATGCATGCCCATAGCCTGAAGCTCAAGACGGGCGCTTTGACGGCCAATCCTTGCCCCTCGCCTTGGCTGCTGCTACCCCGCTCCGTGTCTGTCCTGGCTGGCAGGGATCCTATCGCCAAAGCCGTCGACACGAGCAGGCGGATGATGGAGCATGCCATTACGGCCCAATCAGCGACGACATACAAGGCTCGCTGCGCAGACGCGGACCATCCAGCCGACGCCGGTCCCGGCGAGGACTGCTTGGCTGCTCTGGCACGACGGCGCCCGTTTTGTGCCATGCCGCCCGTGTCTTGGCCTCGCCGCTGGCGGCCGGTGCCACCGCCGACGATGACCGATTTTGACGCGATGCAGAGCATCTCGTAGAGCATCCAGGGCTGCGCCAGTTTGTTGGCGACAACGTTTCCGATGACGAGCTCCGAAAGGATCTGCTCCACCAGCGAGGCGAAACAAGGGTTCTGGAGATCCTCCGTCGGAAGCAGCACCGCCAGCACCCCCTCCACGAGAAGCTGCCTGTACGCCCTCTCGTTCGCCTCCTGATCCTTGACCGTCTGCGGATCGTGTTCGGGCATGGGAACAGGCGAGAGCTGAGGGAGGGGGCATAAAGCGTGGTAGACTCGACGCCGCTCAACCACGATCCCCCCACCCGAGGCAGGCTTGCGGGATGCGCGGTATGCTGGTCGTGATGATTATTGATCAGATCAGCCACATGAAACAACAACATGGCATTTGGACATTGGAGACAGTGGCCCATGTTCTGCCGGCAACGCACCTGACACATGCCTATCAATCAGATCAGGCAGCTCGTCCAACAAGAGACGCTCCAAGTCTACTTTTCTCAGCCGCTGCTCGATTGCTCTTGTGCAGTGGGCAATGATATGCACCACCTCCTCCACAAACGTCTCGTCCGTTGTGATCTTGGAGTACCAGCTCTGAACGTATTCCCTAACGATGATGGCGATGAGTGCGTAAAGCTGCAGGTCGACGTCGTTCCGGCTGGTCAAGGGCGGGAGCAACTCTTCTATCGGCCTCTCGTTCGTGCCAGACTTTTGCCGTTGCGAGCACAGCACTCGCCGGATCAATGCTGCTGTTGCCTTGTCTGAAAGAGGATCCGGCCGTGGCTGGCGACGGTGGGCATGTGAGATGGGTGCCGCCGCCGCCGCCGAAGCCGCTGAAGGGCCCGGCGGAGGAGATGACGGCGGAGGTGGAGGACGTGAACCAGGGCCGACTACCGGCGACGGGGACGAGGACGGGGACGGGGACGCGCGCGAGTGAGACTGGACTGGCTCCAGCGTGTCCCGGGCTGGAGCTGGTAATGGCGGCGAGGGAGCATCGAGGAGTGACGTCGCCGCCCGGCCCGGCGCCTCGGCGGACATGGGATCGGCAGCAGTTGTGGCCGGGGCGGCACTATCGCATGACAAGATGGGGGGCCAGCTCTGGTGTTGTCGTGATCAACGTCGGCCAGAGGTTCGTTCGTTCTTGGTGACGTGGGGGGCGTAAGAATGGAGGCTCAAAAGCCGCTGCGCTGCTGCTGCTGCCACTTGTCAACTTGTGTTTTCTTGTGTTTTTTGTTGGTGGGGCAATCGGGGCATGGTTCTATAGGCGGGCGGGCCGCCCGCTACAGACGCGACAGGCGACAGGCGACAGGCGATAGGCGACAGGCGACGATAAGACATGATATGTACCCAAAACGAACAAATGTCACAAAGAAGCAGGCAAGACACGATCAAGCAAGACACGAGGTTTTATTTCCTTGTCTATACGGCGGCTAGCTTGGCTTAGTCTTTCCTCGTCGCCTCGTACCTACACAGTCATGGTGAGCATCTGCCACCACAAGACAACTCGACGTTTGGGGGAATACATACCTCTTGCCTCTGAATGCCCACACCCCCCAGTTCGCGCAGCTAATGTCCTGGGGATCGAGATCATTGAGATCCCACCTGAGGCTCCTGAATATGTTCTCGCCCGGTTCAAGAAGTATGTCAAACTCGCCGCTGGCCGTCTTGTTCACCCAAGCAATGTCCCTGTCCATGTCGAACTGCGTGTATCCGGTGCAGATGATGGGGACCTTGGTCTCAAGCAGCATCGGCAGCGTCTCTGCCCACTCGTGCTGGCTGGCCGGGTGGCCGAGCCCCGGGTGGAACAGCACAAAACAGTCAAAGTACGGGTCGTACGGCGCAAAGTACCCGGTCCTGTGGATGGTGTGGAAGTAGTCAACAATGGTGCTGATCTTCAGGTCGTACCAGAGCTCATCCTCCACGATCTGCCCAAACGGATTCGCCGGCGTCCGCGCCGGCAGCGGGAACTCGTTGTCGCGGTTCATCATGCTCTCGGGCCCGATCATGACCACGTTCAGCTTGGCGTGAGGAAACAAGTGAGAAAGCTGGACCCAAGCCGGCCGCGGGAGGGAGGACTCGGCACGAGCCCCGAGCACAAAGATGCGCATCGTCGGCGGCTGCAGCTTGCGGCGCTCCTTGCTGGGGTGAAGGTTGTATCTCAGGGCTAGATGACGACGACGACAACAACGACAACAACAACAGGAACAAAAAGTCAGCCGTCAAGGTTCCCAGCTCGCAGTGGAGTGTACCCAAGGTTGAATGCTTGCTGATGACGCACCCGAAAAGCTCTTGAGGCCTTCGGCAGTCACTCGCGAGTGCCTCGGCGCCCATTGATACGGCGACAGCTCGTGAAGGACGGCCCCGATGGTGACGGGGTACGTGAGCAGCCTCGTGATCTGCCTCATTGCGCGCTCCGAGTTGATGGCCTCGTGCTCGCGCGTGTACATGTACGTGTCCCAGTCTCGCATGTTGACTATGGCCTCCTCGAGCTGGACGCCGGGCAGGGCCGCTTCCTTGTGGAATCGGCGAGACTTGATGTCATGATCGTCCTCGTTGATCTGGCGCAGGGTGTCGCAGATTTCCAGATGCTCCTCGTAGTGGTCCATCCAATGCTCCTTGCTGCAGTACACCGGCAGCCCGCAGTCCGGGCACTCGAAATCGACATGTGCTGGTGCGAGATGGCCCTCGGGCCTGTCCGGGGCGGCCTCGGCCGACGACACCGTCGGCAGTCGCGTGAGCTTGTGGTCCGGGTGCGGGCAGTAGGCGTTCTGCCTCATCAAGGCGGCTCTGCGCCTGAACTCGGGAACCGGCGACGCCGAGAAGGCGTGGAAAAGGTCATCTGGAGACACGGATGGCGCCGGGGGCTGCACCAAAGGTCCGACCTTGGTCCAGCCGGTCGGGGCCGTCTGCCGAAAAGCCTGGTCCTTGCCGATTGGTTCCTGGTAGAGGCTCCTGCAAGATGTCGAAAGGCTCCTCCGGGTCAAGCGTGGGACCGATTGCCGCGGCATTCCGCGGAAGACGTGGTCCCGACACCAGATACACAATCCTGCTACCGCCCTGCTTATTGACGAGTCCATGTTTGGTTGTCTTGCCGGCTGCGAAGCCCGATTTCCCCAGAACTGGGTAGCTTCAACCTTGCAAGTTTTCTTGTTATATCAATCACGTGCCATATCAGTCACGTGCCATATATTAGCTCAGGTCTGGCTTACTAAATTAAGGATTAGCTTACTTAATCAGTGAACCAAGATTTTGAAGACGAAGAAAAAATCATCGTGGCGAGCTCAGGACGGCCGACGCGTAACCCACAACTTCACCTCAAAGCTTTCTACCCGCCAGCCATTAATCAATTACCGTCACGGTGTGACTGAAGGCTGCAACGAGGCCAGCTGCGCAGGTTTCTGCGCCGTCGCCGCGAGCATGGCGACAACTACCACGTCCAACATGTTCCTCTACTCCCTGACGCTCCAGTCGCCATCTGCCATAACGCAAGCCGTGCTTGGCCAGTTCTCTGGCACCAAGGAACAGCTGATCGCGACCTCGTCCGGCTGCCTCTTGTCTCTGCTACGGCCGGACTCGACCCAGGGCAAAGTTATCACCATTCTTTCTCACAACGTCTTCGGCATCATCCGGTCAATGTCGGCCTTCCGCTTGGCGGGCAGCAACAAAGGTAAGTTTCAACATGGCCACCTCCGCCCCTTCGCGTGCCGTGCTGAGTGGTTTTTGTCCAACAAGAGTGAACACGGACTGGTCGCGAGAATTACTGGTCGCACTCTCGCACTCTCGCACACCCGCACCACTTCTCGATAACAGACGCAGAAACGCTAAAGCTGTTTGCTAGACTACCTGGTCGTCGCAAGTGATTCCGGCCGCATCACCATTCTCGAGTACCATGCCGGCCCGAACAAGTTCTCCAGAGTCCACCTCGAGACTTTTGGAAAGTCTGGAATCCGTCGTGTCATACCCGGCGAGTACCTCGCCTGTGATCCCAAAGGCAGGGCTTGCATCATCGCCTCGATAGAGAAGAACAAGCTGGTTTACGTCCTGAACCGGAACCCCCAGGCCGAGCTCACGATATCGTCGCCCCTCGAGGCGCACAAACCCGGCGTCCACGTGTTTTCCCTTGTCGCTCTCGACGTTGGATACTCGAACCCCGTCTTCGCCGCCTTGGAAGTCGACACGAGCGAGGTGGACCAGGACGCGACGGGGGAAGCCGTCAACGAGGTCGAGACGCAGCTGGTATATTACGAGCTCGACCTCGGCCTCAACCACGTGGTTCGGAAGTGGTCCGACCCCGTGGACCGCACCGCGTCCATCCTCTTCCAGGTGCCTGGCGGCAACGACGGGCCCAGCGGAGTCCTCGTGTGCGGCGAGGAAAACATCACGTATCGCCATTCGAACCAGGAGGCCTTCCGCGTGCCCGTGCCGCGCAGGCGAGGCGCCACCGAAGACCCTCAACGAAAACGCACCATTGTCGCCGGCGTCATGCACAAGCTCAAGGGCAGCGCCGGCGCTTTCTTCTTCTTGCTCCAGAGCGAAGATGGCGATCTCTTCAAAGTCACCCTCGATATGGCCGAGGATGACCAGGGGAACCCCACGGCCGAGGTGCAGAGGCTGAAGATCAAATATTTCGACACCCTCCCCCTGGCCACCAGCCTGTGCATCCTCAAGAGCGGCTTCCTCTACCTTGCCAGCCAGTTCGGCAACCACTACTTCTACCAGTTCGAGAAGCTCGGTGACGACGACGAGGAGCTCGAGTTCAGCAGTGACAACTTCCCTGCCGACCCGCGGGCCCCGTATGATCCAGTCTACTTCCAGCCGCGCCCGACCGAGAACCTGGCCCTTGTCGAGAGCATTGACTCGATGAACCCGCTGCTGGACTGCAAGGTGGCGAATCTGACGGGCGACGACGCACCGCAAATATACACCGTGTGCGGGACCGGCGCGAGGAGCACCTTCAGGATGCTGAAGCACGGTCTCGAGGTCAACGAGATGATCGCGTCAGATCTCCCGGGAATACCGTCGGCTGTGTGGACGGTCAAGCTTAAGCGCGACGACCAATACGACGCCTACATCGTCTTGTCTTTTGCCAACGGCACGTTGGTGCTCAGCATCGGCGACACCGTCGAGGAAGTCAGCGACTCTGGCTTCCTGACCACCGTCCCCACTCTGGCCTGCCAGCTCCTCGGCGATGACGGGCTGATTCAGGTGCATCCCAAGGGCATCCGGCTCATACGTGGCCAGGTCACAGAATGGCCTGCCCCCGCCCATCGGACCATTGTGGCGGCGTCGACAAACCAGCACCAGGTGGCGGTTGCCCTCAGCTCCGGCGAAATCGTTTACTTCGAGATGGACTCGGATGGGTCTCTTGCCGAATACGAGGAACGGAAAGCCATGTTTGGCACGGTAACATGCCTCAGTCTAGGTGAGGTGCCTGAAGGCAGAATCCGAAGTTCGTTCCTGGCTGTAGGGTGCGACGACTGTACCGTACGCGTCCTGAGTCTCGATCCCGACTCGACTCTTGAAAGCAAGTCCGTACAAGCCCTCACGGCCGCCCCCTCGGCCCTTTCCGTCATTGCGATGGAGGAATCGTCGGGCGGCTCGACTCTATATCTGCACATTGGGCTCAACTCCGGTGTCTATCTGAGAACTGTCCTGGACGACGTCACCGGGGACCTCTCGGATACGAGGAACAAGTTTCTTGGTCCCAAGCCTGTTCGGTTATTCCACGTCAGCGTGCAAGGCAGGACCTGCGTCCTGGCTCTCAGCTCCCGACCGTGGTTGGGCTACTCGGATCCCATGACGCGCAGCTTTTCCGTCACGCCGCTTAACTACGTGGATCTCGAATGGTGCTGGAACTTTAGCAGTGAGCAGTGCGAAGAGGGCGTGGTTGGCATCCAAGGCCAGTCTTTAAGGCAAGTCGGTTCGCTCTTTTTATTGTCATTATTATCTCCTTGTCGTCGTCGTGTGCAGTGATGAGAAACGTTCTCCAAGCCAATGGGCTGTGAGGTTGACAACCGTTTTTATTCTTTATCCAATTGTTCCTACTGAAGCACATGCTCCATCTCCAACGCGCCCTCCATCCAATACTTTGAAGCTGGGCTTGTTCTAACGACGGAGACGCGCAGGATCTTTTCCATCGAGAATCTCGGCGAAACAATGATTCAAAAGTCTGTTTCTCTGAAATACACGCCTCGCAAGCTCGTCAAGCACCCCGACAATCCGGTCTTTTACACGATAGAGTCGGACAACAACACGCTGCCACCTGATGTCATCGACCGTCTGATGGCGGACCCTGGCATCGTCAACGGCGAGGCCAGGGTACTCCCTCCTGTGGATTTTGGCTACCCTCGGGGTCCCAGACACTGGGCATCGTGCGTCAGCGTGGTTGACCCGATATCGGAGGAGCAACCGCAGGTTTTGCAAAGTCTCGACCTCGACAACAACGAGGCTGCCGTGAGTATGGCCGTCGTCTCGTTTGCCAGCCAGGACAACAACTACTTCCTCATTGTGGGCACGGGCAAGGACATGATTGTGGCGCCACGAAAATCCACCGAAGGCTACATACACGTGTACCGGTTTGACGACGACGGCAGACGGATCGAGTTTATCCACAAGACCAAGGTGGAGGAACCGCCCACGGCCATCATGCCCTTTCAGGGCAAGGTCGCGGTTGGTATTGGCAAGACGCTGCGTCTGTACGACCTGGGACTGAGGCAGATGCTGCGCAAGGCCCAGGCCGAGGTCGCTCCGCAGCTCATCGCGTCGCTCAACACCCAAGGGAATCGCATCGTTGTGGGCGATGTCCAGCAGGGCGTGACATATGTGGTGTACAAGCAGGCCCTCAACAAGCTCATCCCCTTTGTGGACGACACGATCCCCAGATGGGTCACGACGACAGCAATGGTTGACTACGAGTCCGTTGCCGGCGGTGATAAGTTTGGCAACATATGGATCGTGCGGTGCCCCCAAAAGGCCAGCGAGGAGGCAGACGAGGAGCAAGCGGGCGTGCAGCTCGTGAATGCGCGGGAATACCTCCACGGAGCACCGCACCGCTTGTCGCTGATGAGCCATTACTACACGCAGGACATGCCTACGAGCATCGCCAAGACCAGTCTGGTGGTGGGCGGCCAGGACGTGCTGCTCTGGAGCGGGATAATGGGCACGATTGGGGTGCTGATCCCGTTTGTCAGCCGTGAGGACGCCGACTTCTTTCAGAGCCTGGAGCAACACATGCGCAGCGAGGACCCGCCACTGGCAGGACGCGACCATCTCGTGTATCGCGGCTACTACGTGCCAGTCAAGGGAGTCATTGACGGCGACCTCTGTGAGCGGTTCACGGTTCTTCCCAACGACAAGAAGCAGATGATTGCGGGGGAGCTGGATCGGTCTGTGCGGGAGATTGAGCGCAAGATATCGGTGAGTTTTTTGTTTTATGATTCTTATTTTTGATCCTCACTGACATGAATAGGATATTCGTACCCGGTCCTCTTTCTAGACTGGGGCGCGAGGGAGAGTGCATTTCGACCACGTCTGTATTGACTGGAAGCATATATTGTTTGAGGCTGCAATAACGTGAAGTGCGACACCTACAAGAGCAGCGTCCAAATACAGTTCGGGGCAAGCAACTTTATGGGAAATTCAACGTTGCGATTAATCCAGCCCGACCGACGCGCTTAGATTGAAACCCGCCTTGATGAGAGCAGACTATCAGTGTGGGAATTATTAATGAGGACGTCGTTGTCATGATTTCCATAAATAGTCCTTCCACGTTTGGGATTTTCCTTTTCCATGCTGATTCTTGATCCCCGGAGTGATGGGATGATTGGCCTCCCAAGCGTCGTCGTCAAGATATTTGCCAATGGCGTCTTTCAAATCGTACTCGGCCTCTTGCAGATAAAGCACGGCCACATCGTAATCGGCAACCTTGCACGTCGTCATGAAGCGCCTGATCTTGGACTTGCGGAGCTCCTCCTGCTCGCCCTCGACAGGCCGTGGCGACAGGCTGACGACGGCCCCCCGGCAGTAAGCGCTCGGGATGAGCACGGAACGCCGGGCAAGCACGAGGTGGTCGCTGGTGATGTTGTTGGTTTTCCGCAAGACGTCCACGGGCACGCCGTACCGAAGGGACAGCGAGGCAATGGTATCGGTATCGTGGTCGAGGAAGTGGAGCATATCCTCGCAGGGCGGGTCCAGCGGCAGCCCGGTCTTGCTGTCGCCGTTGCTGCCGGACGAGGAACGAGACGGGCTGCCGGGTGTGTACGGAGGAGGAGGGGGGGGCATGTCATGTCTCGGATTGACGGCGCTGTATGCTGGAGGGTCCTGGCCGCTTGGTGGGAGCTGGCAGTACGGACAGTAAGTGATGAATCGGGGGTTTCTCTTCCAGACGGCAATACAGCATTCTGTTAGCAGTTTTGTTCTGATTTATTCTGATTTGTTATGTTTTGTCACTTCATACATGGAGGCAGCTGCCACAAATCACTCTTGAGCAGCATGGCTTCTCGGCGGGAGGGGAGGCAAGGTCGAGTTCTGGGGATAAGGCGATTGCGCAGGCACAGCAGGCGTTCATCGTAGTTGTGAATTATATGAATAGATTATCTATTTGGCGGATGCGAGGCGTCCAGAAGACGTCATATCAACCTGTGCAAGATATGTACCGGGTGGGTACGAATATCCACAAGCCAGGTGCCTCGTACTATCACCATCAGCGCTACAGCATCAGTGCGTCGTGCTCGTCGTCTCCCATCTCAACAACATCCATGCCTCGCAATGTCCAGCATTTCCTACGGCCTCAGTTTGACAAAGAAACCCGCGAAGCTGCCGCCCGTCAAAAGAAAACCCATCTTTGGGGGAGGCGACGACGACTCGGACCAAGAGGATGACGCAAAGGCAGCAGCAGCAAAGTCGAATGTCGAGTCGATTGCCGAGTTCGACCATCCCATAACAACAACAGCAGCAACAGGCCACGAGCCTTTGCGAAAAGACAGGCCAAGAGCCAAGAATGCGACTCCTGCCCCCCCCCCCAAGCTGCGCAGGCCCAAAAATGGCACAAACGTCATGTTCGGAGACCTCTCGAGCGTGCGCGAGTCCCAAAAGCACGCAGAGCAAGCGCAGGCCGTCGACCCTACCATATACGACTACGACGGCGTGTACGACTCGCTGAAGCCCAAGAGCACGGCCGCCCAAGACGCAGCCGACGCGGAGCGGGCGCCAAAGTTCATGGACAGCGTGATGGCGGCGGCGGCGGTGCGAAGACGCGATGCGCTGGTCGCGCAGGACAAGAAGATTGCCAGGGAGCGCGAGGCCGAGGGCGACGAGTACGCCGACAAGGAGACATTTGTGACGGAAGCGTACAAGAGGCAGCAGGAGGAGAACCGACGGCTGGAGGAGGAGGAGAGGAGGCGCCAAGAGGAAGAGGCCAAGAAAGTCAAGGACGGGGGCATGTCTGCCTTTTACAAGAAACTACTCAACAAGGGCGAGCAGAGGCACTCGGAAATCCTGAAAGCCACCGAGGAGCTTGCTCGGAGAAAGGCCCAGGGGCTGGGGCCGGACGAGGTTGGCGGTGACGGTGACGGTGACGGTGACGGTGACGGTGACGACGACGACGACGACGACGACGACGACGACGACGGTGGTTCCAAAGAGACGAATGACGCCGATCTTGCACGCGCCGTGAACGAAAAGGGAGGCGCAGTCGCACTCAACGAGGACGGCCAGGTCGTTGACAAGCGGCAGCTGCTCAGCGGCGGTCTCAACCTTGCTGCCAGACGCAAGGCAGGGCCGGGCTCGAAACGGGACGGCTCACAAAGCGGCAGCGGCCAGAGGCAGGGCCGGGATCACAATCGTGCCAGGAACATGGTCGGCGCGGGAGGGGGCAAGCAGGCCATGCGTGATCGCCAGACGCGCATGATGGAGCAGCAACTTGAGCAGGCGCTCAAGCGGTCCAGGGAGGCCGAAGAAGAGGAAAAGGAACAACAACTGTTGAGGGCAACAAAGAGCCGCAAGACCGAGGGCGACATTGAGAGTCTCAAGGAGCGCTATCTGAGGAGGAAGCGCGAGGCCGAGGAAGCCAAGAACAAGTAGATAGACAATAGAGGGTTTTTTTTAAAATATGTACTGCTAGATGTGAATGAAGCATCCCTCGCTATCCCATGGCTTAAATAGATACGCATGTGTTGACGTGCCGGCCCGCCCTTGGCGATCAATCACCCGAATCGGTTGTTTGATGAATCCTCTCGGACGCGGTTGAGGAAGGTTGTGTTGACGTGATTCCACGCCGCCATGTACTTCTCGAGGCAGTTGGAGACGCAAGATGACTCGCTGCTCGACATGGACGACCCGGGCTTGGGCATGCACTTTTCAAAGCAGGCGACTTGGGTTGTCTGGTTGGGACGAGCAAGTTCGTTAACGAGCGTTTTCGCCAAAGGGGCTGCGAGCACTTTGTGCGTGACTGACTTTGATGAGCTCCCGGGCATTGGTGACCTGATTCTCAGTCTGGATGCTACGTATGAGCGACTGTTTGGCCGATTCCGAGTCCGCCATGATGGCCAACCCAATGGAGGGTTTTTTTGTTGCCCCTTTATGCCCTTTTTTGTCCTCTTTTCCTAGTCCCCGAGCGCCGTCGACTTGCTTTTGCGAATAATTTATAACCAGGCAGAAGCCTCGAGGAGGAGATTTTGAATTTTGACGTTGAAAACCCACAAGCCACACTGAGGCTCAGGTTTCAAGCCCCTCTTTTCTTGGGTCTCCCTTCAGATGACAGATGACCCCCAAAAAAAAGAAAAAGGCCAGCTGGACTATAGACTATGAATTGACTGAAGAAAAGACGACATCATCAGCAAGAGGCGCATGGTGATGACGATCCACTCACCCTGACCACGACACCCTCCTCAATTCCAACTGCGCGCGCTCATCCGCCCACACGGACGGTCTCCCCGGTTGCAGCAATGTGGCTGTCGTCGAAATTATCCACGGCCCTCTGGCTGGTGGCCGGTCTGGTCGCGGGAGCGTGGGGTGCAGAATCCAATCCGGGGGAAGACGAAATCAAGGCCATCTCGGTTCGTGAAGATGCCGGCGAGGAAAGGAAGGGAGTGGTGGTAGGGATGCTAACGCGAAGATAGTTGAGGACACATTCGATCAAGAAGGTATATGCACACCACACATATACACACATGACGAGATGCGCAGACTGACCACTCGTCTCTCCTTGCAGCCCTATCTCGATTCGGACATGGCAAGTCGGTGGTTTGACTTTGGAGGAGATACCATCGTTCGCACGGATTCGTATGCCCCCCCCACGATATCATACGCTTCTGCGTGGCTTGGCTGACTCTTGCTGTGCAGATACATCCGCCTTAGCTCCGACCGGCCGTCGCAGAACGGATATCTCTGGTCCCGGGTCCCGCTGACGGCCACCAACTGGGAGATCGAGGTGGAGTTCAAGATCCACGGCAAGAACACGCTCTACGGCGACGGGTTCGCGCTCTGGGTGACCAAAAACCGCGCGGCGCCCGGGCCTGTGTTTGGCAGCGCCGACAACTTCGAGGGCCTCGGGGTGTTTTTCGACACGTACAAGAACAACCGCCCCGGCGTCGTGTTCCCCTTCATCATGGCCATGTACGGCGACGGCAAGACATCGTACGACAAGAACACGGACGGCAAGTCGACGGAGCTGGCCGGATGCTCGGCGCGCGGGATCCGCAACGCCAACGTGGCGACCAAGTTCAAGCTCACGTACTTCCAGGAGAAGCTGCTCCGGCTCGAGCTCCAGTACAAGAAGGAGGACGACTGGACCACGTGCTTCGAGACGACGGAGCCGCCGCCCGTCCCGCAGATCGCCTACCTCGGCTTCAGCGCCGAGACGGGAGAGCTCAGCGACAACCACGACATCATCTCCATCTCCACAAAGAACCTGTACTCGGCCTCGGGCAACGTCAAGACGGCACCTGGCAGCAACGGCGGCCGCAAGGCCGCTCTCAAAAAGGCACGCAAGGCCGGGCAGGGCGGCAGCTGGAGCTGGTTCTTTATGAAGATCATATTTGTTGGCATGGGCGCCGGCCTCGGATACGTGGGGTTCACGGCGTGGAGGGCGTCGAAGCGCCCATCGAGGTTTTGACAGGGCCCTTGTCCCAAGGACATTGTTATTGGCCGAATGGAGGAATGGAGGGCAAGAACAAGAATCTGTTGACAGTTCCACTGATGGTTTCCCGTGGGCATAAGTTTGTGTGTATTGATCCCTGGACTCGCCCAGGCAGGCATGCGCTTGAGCATCGGCGAGAATGCGTTGGACTGGCAACCCGGGGTACGAGGGATGATAATGTCTGGAACGAGGTAGATTTTATCGTCATTCCAGTAAGTAGCGCTTTGTTCTTGGACTCATTGCCTCCTCATAACTGCTTTTACCCCACGTGCTCCTGCTTTATTTCGCACCACGAATATTGTAAGTCACAACTCGCACCCCAGTACTCGACCCGACCGACGCTCGTCATCTTACTCGAACGACGAGATAGACTCACAGGAGGCGTCATCTCTCGAGCTGCACCAACTCATAACTCATCTATCGACGCAAGCTTGGAGACCTTTTTTTTGGGGGACCTTCTGCCCACCAACTGCCAGCTTTTCTGCAGGTGAGGGGAAGGATCTGACGTGGCTGTCTCTCCTGCTCCTGCTTCAAAAGTGGTCGCCACCTTTCAAGGTACATACAAGGTACAGCTCCACCACAAGGAGGATTTCTTGAAGGACCTGTCTGTCTAGGATCTGCTATTATTACTGTCGTTATTGTTTGTTGGTATTATTGATATTATTGTTCTTGCTATATTATTGGCCTCGAGAGCTGTATCTATCTGCACGGTACGGTCGGTCGGTACCTGCCTGGCCACTCACCCATGCCGACCCTCGGATTTCTCAAGAAGAAGCGGACGAGGGAGCTCATCAGAGATTCCTCTCACTCTGCCCCGCCCAACCCGGCTCCCGCTGCTGTTGTCGCTCCCACGACTCCGAGGTCATTTGACACTTCCTCCCCGGCGGTCTCTGCAAATGCTGCACCTGCAAGTGCCGCACGTGCCCTCGACGCCTCTGCTCCCCGTGCAACTGCGACTGCGACCACGACAGCAGCGCCTGCTTCGCATCAGGATACCCTGGACGGCCATCGCCATCCTTCCTCCTCCCAGCCACAGCATTCAAACGTCGTCCCAGGCTCGAACCAACCGTCCCGACTGCTGCAGCAAACGCAGTCGCAGCCCGCCCCAACCCAACAGCCGCCGAGCTCGACTGCTCGGTCGGAGCCCATGGACCTTGACCACCCGTCCCACAGCGCACCAATGAACCCCGTCACCGTCTATCCGCCCTACAACAACCCCTCCGGCACCACCACCATCATCGACTCCAACGGGGACCCCTCCCAGCAGCAGCCTCAGCAGCCTCAGCGGGCCCAGCACGACCCACACCACCACCTCCCGAGCATAAACGCACTCATCAACCCTCAGCAGCAGCAGCATCAACAGCAGCAGCAGCATCAACAACAGCATCAACAACAGCATCAGCATCAGCAGCAACAGCCCCTGGCGCAGCAATCTCAACATCATCAACAACATGATAGCGGTGTCCATACCCTCCAGGACCAGACCTCTTCTTCCCTAGGCCAACGGTTCGTCCAGTCTGCGAGCCCCGGAACCACCAACGTCTACCCGCCGCCGCCGCCGCATCGGCATCCGCCACAACCGCAGAACCGACAGCATCACATGATGCAGCACCAGCAGCAACAGCAACAACAACAGCAACAACAACAGCCGCAATCGACGATGCAGCAGCCCTACCCCCCCCAGCCCTCCCCCTCTCCTGCCCATGCCCAGCCGGCCCAGGACAGCCAGGTGCGCGTCACCAAGGGCAAATACACACTCACCGACTTTGAGATACTGCGCACGCTCGGCACGGGCAGTTTTGGCCGGGTGCACTTGGTGCAGTCGAGGCACAACCAGCGCTTTTATGCTGTCAAGGTGCTGAAGAAGGCCCAGGTCGTCAAGATGAAACAGGTCGAACACACAAACGACGAACGACGGATGCTGGGCGAGGTTAAGCATCCTTTCCTCATCACTCTGTGGGGGACTTTCCAGGATTCCAAAAACCTGTACATGGTGATGGATTTCGTCGAAGGCGGGGAGCTGTTTTCTCTGCTGAGAAAATCTGGAGTAAGAAAAGACATTTGGCACCCCCTTCTTCTTGTCGTCGGACGGAATCTAACAGGAACGTGCCGCTCCAGCGCTTCCCGAACCCCGTCGCAAAGTTTTACGCTGCAGAGGTCACGCTCGCGCTCGAGTACCTTCACTCCAAGAACATCATCTACCGCGACCTCAAGCCCGAGAACCTCTTGCTGGACCGCCACGGGCACCTGAAGATAACAGATTTCGGGTTCGCAAAGCGGGTGCCGGACAAGACGTGGACGCTCTGCGGCACGCCCGACTACCTCGCTCCAGAGGTGGTTTCCAACAAGGGCTACAACAAGTCTGTCGACTGGTGAGTGGCGGCAACATGGTCGCCCACCGAATCCCTGTTCGTTCTGTCCGGCCTGACGTGGTGTGGAATGCAGGTGGTCATTAGGAATCCTCATATACGAGATGCTCTGCGGTTACACGCCCTTTTGGGACAGCGGATCGCCAATGAAGATATACGAAAACATCCTCAAGGGCAAGGTCAAGTACCCCGCCTACATCAACCCGGACGCCCAGGACCTGCTCGAGCGCCTCATCACGGCAGACCTCACAAAACGGCTGGGCAATCTGTTTGGAGGCTCGCAGGACGTCAAGAACCACCCTTGGTTCGCCGAAGTCACGTGGGACAGGCTGGCTCGCAAGGACATTGATGCCCCGTACACCCCTCCGGTCAGGGCCGGCGCAGGCGACGCGAGCCAGTTTGACCGGTACCCAGAAGACCCGGAGAGATATGGGCAGGCAGGCCACGACGAGTATGTTCCCCCCAAAAAAGAAACGTGCATCTGCTGACATGTTGACGTCAAGACATGCCGACCTGTTCCACGACTTTTAATCCGATAGACGATATCAAAAGGGCTTCGGCCTCCTCTGGTCGACAAGACGGCAACGCAGTGTATCAAAAACAAGGCCATGTGTGGGACTAGGTTGCAAAAGCGGACGGTGGCTTCAAGGCCTTGGCGTTTATTCCGCCTGGAGAAGAAGTAAACATGCGGGCGAATCTTTGGATAATGGGGGGGATTGGTAGATGTTGAATACGACGGGAAAAGGTGAGGCTGTCGAGGAAAGGCTGCCATTCGCGTGGTGGGGATGGGGCCATGGAGCATAGGGATGAAGACGGTCTCGCAGAGTACCTAGCATTATCTCGATGAATCGCACTATTGATTATCAAGTTATCTGGTCTATTTTGACTTGATCGGGGCATTTTTTTTTTTCAAATTTTTTTTTTGGCCAGGGTCTGGAGAGCAGCCCCACCAAGGAGTACCCGGCAAGTACAAGTACTTGCCCGCCGGGCAGACCAGGTCAAGGGTGACTGTTGGTCTATTATAGCATTGCGGGTTTACTAGGGCAAAAGGTTAAAAGGTAAACGTAAGAAGGTAAAGGTAAAATACAGATATCCAAGTATAAAACGCAAAAGCCAGAACATGGACTGTAATGGCTCAGCAGCGCTCGTGTCTATACATGCACATCCACCTGCTGGTGGAGGACGAAGAACTACAGAAAGCAACGCCTGTTGCCACGGAACGCCTCCAGGGCCTGGAACAAAGGTTGCATCGCGGTCTGGGAGTCAGAGGCCCATTCAAAAGACGCTCGTGGGCCATATGTCGTCCAACGGACAAGAACCCCACCTCCCACTGGCTACGCTCTTTCTCTCTCTCTCTATCTCTCTCTCGCTATCTCTCGCTATCTCTCCCTCTCCCTCTCTCCCTCTCGTACTCCACATCCACACAACGATACGATACGTAGTACCATCACCTGTCAATCCCCAGATACCCACCGCGCATTGCGCGACCCTGCCAAGATGGACGAGTTCCTGTTCAGGATGGTGCTGGCAAAATGCAAGAGCGTGGTGGAGGAGACTCGATACCTGGAGATACTCAACTACAGCGTGAGTCTGTTTCTGTGGCGGTGAGGCCAATTGAGAGGAAAAGAAACCAAACTGACGGACCAACCACACGGTGCGATAGGACCCGTTTTACAACAGATGCGAGGAGCATCCTCTCCCCAAGGAAGAGTTCAACAACTTCATCTCCCAAAAGGGCACATTCTCGCTCCCCTCGACCAGGACGGGAGTCAAGCTGCTCGGCGGCATACGATTGATGTATGTTTGCAACAAGAGTCCAGAGTGATGTGATGTGCCCCTGCTGATCAACAACAAACAGAGTGCAGTCGGATGCGCAGGTCAAGGACACGTTCTCGCCGCATGTGATCTCGTTCACGGCGCCCGAGTACGAGGCCATGGTGCGCGAGATGAGGCTGCCGCTGCGGGCCATCGAAGGCACCAGCGTGGTCGGGCCGTTCTTCTGGAGCTCGCTCGACCAGGTCGACGACGACGCCCATCTCCAGATCATCTACCGCAAGTCGGACGTCAAGAAGCGCGGCAAGACGCGCGGCTGGGAGATGATGCTGTCGCACTCGTTCCGCACGTCCATCACCATGGGCTACACCAAGGGCACGCCCAGCTCCGAGATCAAGACGTCGCTGAGCCACCTGCGCGAGTGCGCCCACCAGGCCGCCCACCCGATGCTGCTGCCCGTCATCGTGCTGTCGCACGACTTGTCGGCGAGCAACGACGAGAAGCAGCGCGTCGCGCGCGACTGGCTGCGCCACCTCGAGAACGCCATCAGCCTGCGCGAGGAGATCGAGTCCGAGGCGAGCTACTTCCAGAATGACGTGCTCGACTTTGACACCGTCAGCCGCGACATTGTCGAGTGCCACAGCCAGGTGCTGTGGAAGCGCCCGCAGGCGTGGCAGGCCCTCATTGCCGAAATGAGGGCCGCCATGGACACGTACAAGGCGCGCATGCCAGTGCCTGCGCGTCTGCCGCCGCCGCCGCCGCCGCCGATGGCACCGATGATGCCGTTGTCGCCGTTGTCGCCGCCCAGATCGGTGCCGTCGTCGCCGTCGTCGTCGGGCGACCACCACCACGCAAGCAGCAGCAGCGACTATCTGTGGTCCTGCCCCGGCCGGCCAGACGCAGACGCCGAGGCGGACCACCCCGGCGAGACGGTCGAGGCCAAGATGGCGACAAAAAAGCAGTGGATAGAGCTCGACAAGCTGCACCGGAGCATGCTGGCGCGCCTTGATTTCTACAGGCTGAAGCTGGTTGGAACGGAGCACTACGCGCACACGTCGCTGGAGCGGCTCAAGATCCAGAGAGAGGCGGTTGGTAGCTCGCTCTGCTCTCGCCACGGTACGAGTCCTGGTTGCTGACGGTCTTTTTTTTATTTTAGCTGTACAACATACTCGCGCAGAGAGAATCGCGGGTCAACATGCACATTGCCAACGAGCAGAAGCGCCTGGCCGATGCCAGCAAGCGCGACAGCAAGGCCATGAAGACGCTGTCCCTTCTCGGGGCTCTGTTTCTGCCCGGCACGTACCTGGCGTCGGTGTTTAGCATGGACTTTTTCAACTTTGAATCAGGTCAGTCGGCCGGTTTGATTTCCTCACTCAACAGCCAGGCTGACCACGAACAACAGGCGCCAGTCCGGTCATATCGCCCATACTATGGGTCTACTTTGCCATCACGGTCCCCGTGACGGCCACCATCGTCATCGGGTGGTTGTGGGTGGACAAGCGGCGCCAGGCAAAATACGAACGCGAGGACGAGGATCCCGAAAAGAACATTGAGCAGCTGAGCCACAACATCATGGCGACGATGCGCAAGCGGACCCTCAGCAAGGTGAATACTTGGAACACGGTGAGCCCGCCGCCGAGGTGAGGAGGTGAGGTGAGCCTCACATATATACATGACTGGAATGTGAACATGAGCATGTACGTGGGAAATGGCTTTGACGAGTAATGAACGAACGAATGGACATAGAGATACCTGGCGATTATTAATGCTGATGACTAACGCCACAAAGCTGTTATGACAAAGCTCACTGATAATGAATGCTCCCAGGATGAAGCCAAACGTGCCATCACGACTGACGTCTCTCATCCACAGCTTCTCTCATCCACAGCTTCTCTCACAGCTTCTCTCATCCACAGCTTCTCTCACAGCTTCTCTCATCCACAGCTTCTCTCACAGCTTCTCTCATCCACATGCCTCCCATAATGCCAAACACCCCCGCCGCCAACGTGCCCTACTATACCCCCGCCCAGATCCCTCCGGCCGGCAGCTTCGTCACCGACAAATCCCTCATAGGCACCACCCTGGCTGCTGCGTCGCCCGCCGGCCCGCCCACGCTCTTCACCCCCCTCCGCATCCGCGGCGTGACCCTCCACAACCGCCTCGCCGTGTCGCCCATGTGCATGTACTCGGCCCGCGACGGCCACCTGTCCGACTTCCACCTCGTGCACCTGGGCCAGTTTGCCCTGCACGGCGCCGGCCTGACCATGGTCGAGGCCAGCGCCGTCGAGCCGCGCGGCCGCATCTCGCCTTGGGACTCGGGCATCTGGGCCGACTCGCACGTGCCGCAGCTCCGCCGCATCGCCGACTTCATCCGCTCGCAGGGCCATGCGTCCGCCATCCAGCTGTCCCACGCCGGCCGCAAGGCGAGCGTGCTGGCGCCATGGCTCGTCGCGTCGGCCCCCTCTGGCGTCTCTGCTGCTGCTGCCGCCGACGAGCCCGCAGGCGGCTGGCCAGACAATGTCGTGTCGCCCAGCGCCATCCCCTTTGCCCAGGGCTACGCCCGCCCCAGGGCCCTGACCGTGGCCGAGATCGACTCGGTGGTCGACATGTTTGCCGCCGCGGCCAGGCGCGCCGTCGCCGCCGGCTTCGACGTCGTCGAGATCCACGGCGCCCACGGCTACCTGCTGAACCAGTTCCTGTCGCCGCTGTCGAACCATCGCACCGACGAGTACGGCGGCTCGTTCGAGAACCGCACGCGCCTGCTGTTCCGCGTCGTCGGCGCCGTCCGCGCCGTCATCCCCGAGTCCATGCCGCTGTTCCTCAGGCTGTCGGCCACCGAGCGCATGGAGCACGCCCACCCGGGCCCCGAGGAGTCCTTCTGCCTCGACACCACCATCCGCATCGCCAGGCTGCTGTACGCCCAGGGCGTCGACCTGCTCGACGTCAGCTCCGGCGGCAACAACTCGAACCAGCGGACCCCGGCCAACGCCCGCCACCAAATCGACCTTGCCGCCCAGATCCGTGCCTCCATCAAGGCCGAGCCCGGCGACGCCGCCAGGCTCCTCATCAGCGCCGTCGGCTCCGTCGCAACCGCCGCCGCCGCCGCTCACGTCGTCCAGGACACCGACCAGAAACCGCCAGATGCCGACCTGGTGTTTGCTGCGAGGCAATTCCTGCGCGACCCAGCCTTTGCACTCAACGTTGCCAACGAGCTCGGCGTGCCTGTCAAGTGGCCGACGCAGTATCTCAGAGCACTCCCAAGAAGGCAGTGACAAATATATTCATTCAGGGCTCCTCCCGTGACTCACTCTTTCTGGAGCGCGGTTACGAAAGTTGATTCAAAGATAGAGGGTATCACGTCTTAGTATTTTTTTATCGTGGCATTGCTCGGATGGGTGAATCGATCCGGCTATACACATTTAATTATAAATAAACATGTATTCGTTCGCCCTTGAGAGCCTATATAGCAAGGGCAGCTGATCCAAGTCAGTGATTAACAGACTGCAATGGAAGATAACAGGGAGCTGACCTCGTCTCCATCGCACACGCCCAGGCCGCTGGTTGATGGTATCGAGCTGCGATTGTGAGACAATCTGCTACTTGATGTTAGGAGTGGAACCAGGGTGGCTGCGGACTCGGATCAGAGCCAGAGCCATCTTCAAAGACTGCCCAATCATCCGTTCGCAGCCATTTCGATCGCTCTATAACCGTATACGCCCATCGCCACGACCGCCGCTGAACCACCGGCGAAAGTCGGCACCGCCGCCTCCGGTGCTGCCATCCTCGTCTCTCATCCAGACCGGCGTCCTGATGCCCTGGCCAATGTTCTGGAGCCACTGCGGTGTCTCGATGCCCTCTATTGTGTTCCTCATCCGGTGGCCAAGCACTGCGAAAAAGTTTTCGTCGTCGTCTGCAAAAGGGCGTGATGAAGAAGACACCGCGCCTGGCCGCCGGACACTGGATGCCAACGCCCCCCTCCCCTGGGCCCGCGCCGGGGACGTGGCGGTGAGAGGCGATGACGATGAATCTCGAGGGGGGATCGAAAGGATCGGCACGGTGCGGTTGCGTCCCGTTGCGGCTGCCAACCTGGAAAACGCCTCCTCGCGCCGTCGAACGGTCGGGTTGCCTCCAAGCTCTCGCTCGACAAGGTCACGTCCTTCACGCCATGATGATCCGCCAACGCCGCCGCCAAGGCTGTCGCTTGCTCCGTCGTCCTCGACCGGGTCGAGCATGCCGAACCCAAAAAACCGCTTGACCCGCCCGTACAGGCCAAAGAGAGCCGCACACACGGGCACGAGAACCAGGACGGGGAAAAGCGTGTCGAACCAGGACCCGAGGGGCGTGAGGTTGACCAGCTTGCCGAGGAAGCCGTAAAACGCGGTGCCGGTGTAGACGGTCCGAGACATAAAGGTCATGAAGTTGTACGACAGGGGGATGCTCAAGCGAGCCACCTGCGATGCGTACCAGAATGCCGACTCGTGCGCCGTGTTGCGTCGGACGAGGGCCCGGCCGCGCCAGACCTTCATCTCGGCCACCGAGCTCAGAGCGGCCGCGCACATGTAGAGAATCCACAGCGCCGCAATCACCTGCCCGGCAAACCCGACCCGCGGCCTCTCCCCGGACCAGCGATGCACCACGCTGAGCTGGATCATCGACAGGCCCGGGAACACGACCTTGATGACCTCGGACCACACGATGAGCGCTGACGCCATCGACAGCACCACGCCCAGACCCACGCGAGCGCAGGGGCATATGTGGTAATAGAACAGATAGCGCGTGTACGGGCTGAGGATCGCGACCCGGTCCCACAACGTGCCCTCCAAACACGGCTCCAGCTGGAGCCGCTTGGACGGCGCCGAGTCGAGAATTGCCTGTGTCCGCGACGCCTCTTCCACCAGCCGGTTCCACTCGCTCACGTAGCGCGACCGCGCATGGCGCGCCCTCGCGAGCTGCCTCGTCAAGTCGGCCAGGTATTTCTCCGTAATGACCGTGGGCAGGACTCGGCTGTCCACGCCCGACGACGCCTGCGGCGCCCTCACGCCCGGCTGTGCTTCGGGCAGATTCGCCATCTCGGCCAGCTCCTCGATCCAGTCCCTGAAATTCCTGGCGCTGCCAGCCTTGCGTCTGCTCAGCTCCGCAACCTGGCCCTCGACGTCTTCCACGTTCAAAATCGCATCCTCCATCTGTTCGTGCACCCGGGGGGCCCGGCTGTGCAGTCGTCTGAGGCGCCCGGCGATGCTGGCGTCGCGCAGGAGTCGTCGTGGTATCGAGACAAGGCCGTGGCCCATGAGGTAGATGGCAAGCGTCAGGCCCCAGCAGTACGCCAGCGCCATGACAAGTCCCTTGAGCCCGTGGAGCGACACCCCGTACGATATGAAGACGTACACCAGCCCAACCAGCCCGGCCCCAAACACTGCCATGTGGTACTGCGCATTCTCGCGGATCGAGTGCAACAGTTTATCGTGCGGCTCGCGGTAGCCCGAGTCGGCGTACTCGCCGAGAACCGGGAGAATGAACCTGGGCGTGATATCACCAATCTGCTATCAGTACGCAAACGCATGGCCCAGCCACGTATCGACGGGTACGCACCACGTCAGCGCAAACGTCAGCCAGTATGTGACCTTCCACAGCACCAGCAGGAATCCCTCCGGGAGCCAGAGGCCCCTTGCTGTCTCGTCGTCGACCGTCGCGCTCGACGCCAAATCTATCGGGACGAGGAGGATGATGCCGGCAGGCAGCCATAACGAGAGGAATATCGGGGCCACATAAAACGCCGGTGTGCTCCGGATCGGCAGGTAATGGCGGAGAATCAGTAAAACTACAAGCGAGACACCGAGGAGCACGGCAACCGCTGATATCTGCGAGACTATCTGCGACGTCATGCTGTTGAGCTAAGAGCATCTGTCGTAACTCCATCGAGATCTGCGCGTGTCATGAGATAAATCTAATGTAGTGAAAGGACCTCCCCTATCTTCAAAGAACAATGATTACGTAATCAGTCTTTGTCGCTCCATGACGTATTCTTTACCGTGCCTACCGTGCCCACAGTATTTACAGTGTTCACAGTGTTCACTATTTTCTATCACATATCCATAAACGTCTACGGCAAACCAATTCAGACGGCGTATTGTTTTAATGACCCCATCACACTGTAGTAATGTCTCCGATGCCTTGGAACACCATAAAAAACAATCCGGGATTCTTTCACTCCAAGTGACGGCTCTGCTCTGCTATTTCTTGGCAGAAAAAAAAAAAAAAAAACCGACCTTCGGGATCCCAAAAGTAAGTCTATGCCATAACTCCGCTCGTCTCAACTCATCAGAGTTCGTCATGATCTTCCGGCTCATCATAGCCGGAATCAGATTCACCACCATAAACCTTGCTGGTGATCGGGTGAGCCCTGCGTTTTGGAGTCGGTCAGCAAACAGGCATCCGACGGATAGTTCCAAGTCAGAGAAAACATACACGCTGTTGAGCTTTTCCTTCTGCTCCTCAAAGTCTTCCGTATCGGCTGTGGCTGCGTTCGCCTCGAGCCATTCTTGGGTCTCTTTGACGGCATCGAGAATGGCTTCCTTGTCCTCCTGGCTGATCTTGCCTCCGAGACCCTCACTGTCGGTGGCCTGGCTCTTGAGTTGAAACGCATAGTTCTCGAGTCCGTTACGAGACTCGATGCGCTCGCGCGTCGCGCGATCCTCCTCGGCATATTTCCTGCCAACACGTCAGCGATTGCACCTTTGCACCTCCTCCGGTTACCCGTGTACATGATACGTACTCTGCCTCAGAGACCATGCGATCAATCTCCTCCTGGGTGAGACGACCCTTGTCGTTGGTGATGGTGATAGACTCGCTCTTGCCCGTGCCCTTGTCGTGAGCCGAGACTTTGAGGATGCCGTTCGCCTAAGACGCATTAGTCGTCAGATGCAGCGTTGCGAGCGCCTGGGAGGGAGCGTACTTACATCCAATTTGAACTCAACCTCGATCTGGGGTTGACCGCGAGGAGCCGGAGGGATTCCGGTGAGCTCGAACTTGCCGAGAAGGTTGTTGTCCTTGGTGAGACCGCGCTCGCCCTCGTAGACCTGGATGAGAACAACCGGCTGGTTGTCGGCGGCAGTCGAGAAGATTTGAGACTTGCGCGTGGGGATCTGGGTGTTGCGGGGGATGAGCTTGGTCATGATGCCGCCAGTTGTCTCCTGTCGGTTGGTTGTATTAGCGGCGGCACAGCCTGGAGGCGCATAAAAGATATTTCATCGACATGACTTACAATTCCAAGAGTAAGGGCCGCAACGTCCATGAGGACAACATCTTTGGCACCCTCCTCGCCGGAAAGCACGCCAGCCTGGACAGCGGCGCCGAAAGCGACGGCCTCGTCCGGGTTGATGTTTTTGCTGGCCTTCTTGCCATCAAAGAACTCCTCGAGAAGCTGCACAACCTTGGGAATACGCGTTGAGCCACCAACAAGGACGATGTCGTCAATCTCTTCCTTCTTGACCTTTGCGTCCTTGAGAACCTGCTCGACAGGCTTGAGTGTCTTCTTGAAGAGCTCCATGTTGAGCTCTTCAAACTTGGCCCGCGTCAGTGTCTCGGAAAGGTCGTTGCCCTTGTGGAAAGACTCAATCTCGATGCGAGTCGACATTTGCGACGATAGCGTGCGCTTCGCCTTCTCCGCCTCGCGCTTCAGCCGGCCCATGGCCTTCTTGTCCTTGGTGATGTCAACGCCATTCTTCTTGTTGAATGACTTGGCGATGTGGTTGATGATGCGCTGGTCAAAATCCTCGCCACCGAGGTGAGTGTCGCCAGCGGTAGCCATCACTTCGAAGACGCCTTGGTCGATGGAGAGGAGAGAGACATCAAAAGTGCCACCGCCGAGATCATAGACGATGATCTGACGCTCATCATTCTTGTCCAGGCCGTACGCGATGGCGGCGGCCGTGGGCTCGTTGACAATGCGGAGAACATTGAGACCAGCGATTGTACCGGCATCCTTGGTCGCCTGCCGCTGATTGTCGTTGAAGTACGCAGGCACCGTGACGACGGCGTGCGTGATCTTCTTCCCCAGGTAGCTCTCGGCGACGTCCTTCATCTTGCCGAGAACCATGCTGGAGACCTCCTCGGGGGAGTATGTCTTCTCCTCGCCCTTGACATCGACGCGAATGAACGGCTTGCTATCCTTGTTGATGACCTGGTAGGGGAAGTGCTTGATGCTGTCGATCCGTTGTCAGCCTTGTCCCAAGACGCCAGGGTCCGACAAAGATGTGCAACCTACTCTTTTTGAACGTCCTTGTCGTTGAATTTGCGGCCAATCAGTCGCTTCACGTCATAAATGGTCCGCTCAGGGTTTCCTGCCGCCTGGTTCTTGGCCGCTTTCAGAGGGTTAGCAGCAGGCCATTTGGTGATAATAGGGTAGTCTCCATTAAACTCACCATCACCGACTAACCGCTCCTCGTCTGTCCATGCGACGTATGATGGGGTGATACGGTTTCCCTGGTCGTTGACAAGACTGAAACGCAATGTCAGTGCTGGGCCATCACGTCGCTGCCAAACCATTGATGTGGCTTACATTTCAACCTTGCCATTTTGCATCACACCCACACAGGAGTACGTCTGATGGATGGTTGTTAGGTTATCTCAACCCATCAAGCACCGGGTAGGTAGTAGTAACTTACAGTACCAAGATCCTAGCGATAACAAGTCAGCCAATTTTTTTCAAAAGATAGCGGAGCATGGAGGGGTACTCACGATACCAATAACGGTGCCATAATCCTGCACATCATCGGCGCGGGCCTTTTGAACAAACGCGGGCGAGAAAAGAAGAGCAAAAAGCCCGACAAAAAAGAGGCCGAAGCCCCAATTCGAGGTTCGCCGTGACGACATGGCAAAGAAAAGGGACGAGGCCCTCGAGGACGGTCGTGAGCAGATGAGGAAGAAAGAATTCAAGATTGGATGGAAGGGGCCTGCGAACTCGGGCGGAGATATTGGTTTGGAGGGAGAAGGAGGAGGAGAAAGATTGGGAAGCTGGAGAGATTCTGGGGTTTTATGGAAAAAGATAGAAGATGCACAGTGCATCTTTCTGGTGATTTTTTGGCCATCTGTCAACTTCTCAAAAGCCAATTAGAAGAGGACAGATAGACGACAGATCTTCAATTATGTCATCTTGTGGACAATAGCACGTGACTCCGAGCACGCCACCTGGAAATTCTCCGTGCCGGATCGGAGCAGATCGAATCTGGCTGGGGCAAATACATAGATATTTCTTCTCCTTTCTTCTTTGGCGTTCCATCACCAATTTATCGTTGAAACTTGGATAGAGACATGTATATCAACCTACCAAGGTATCCGAGGGGTCTATCATGCGCTAACCCCGATCCGGTCGTTCAGCCACTCTAGGCGGCTTGCTTGACATACTTGGCTTCAGCCACATTCAGCACCCAATTCAAGGCGCCAATCAGCTTCATCTCAAGGAAACGCGCTCAAGTCGCGACACAGGTTTCAAGAGCACCAGATGCAAATTTGGTCAGCCGGGGTTGCTTGACAAGTCGAGATCTGCAAACTTCACCGCAAAGCCCTTTTTTGCACCACCTAAACGCACATCAGATACCTCTAGAAAAATGGCCGACAGTGATGACTGTGAGCACTGCCTCTGGAGAACCAACACCACCTTATTATTCTCGCTGACGGTGGAAACCCAGGGATTTGCGATTATCGCGATGCCTTCTCCATTACCCTCATAGAGCCGCGGCATGACAGCCTGAGGCCGATAGCGACATTTGCCCCGAAATTTACCCAGGCAATCTTTGGCGACGATGAAGCAGTCTACGGCTACAAAGGTCTCAGCATCCAACTGCGCTATAGGTCCAACGATATGCGACCGCATCTCAAGGTCACTTACTCCAAGAAGAAGGAGACAACGTCCGAGATCGAAGTGCCCGATATAAGAGCGATACTGGAAGAAGGCGCCCACCTTCCCAAGAGTTTGTCTGCCCGGATCGACCCATTCAGCAGAGCAAGATCATGGTGACGCTGACAATCAGGCAGTCGCGTTTGTTAAGGCGAGCGATTTCGAGGAGAGCTCAAAAGCGGTTGGCTCCAACTGGTCCCCGCCCGGGACTTTTTATAGATCCATCGAGGCGGGCGGAACCACCTACGAAGTTTGGAAGGGCCTTCTCAGCGACGTCATGGTGAAGCAGTTATTACGCAGGGTGCAGATTTTGGTCCCTCTGTTTATCGAAACCGGCACCTACATCATCAAGGAGGATGAGACAACCCCGGAGGCGGAGGAGGACGACTATGGCAGATGGACCGTCTTCTTCATGTTCCGCAAAGAGCAACAGAGCACTTATACCTTTGTCGGGTTCTCAACGGTATATCGCTTCTTCTACTTTCAGCCGCCGAAACAGACGAGTGAACCAAGACCACCACTGGAACTTCCCGAGGAAGGTAAAGAGATCAGCCTGGAAAGTCTCCCGACCCGCTCGAGACTGGCCCAATTCGTCATCCTGCCCCCTTTCAAAGGCCAAGGCATCGGTTCCCAGCTGTACAATACCATCTTTGAGTACTACTACAAGGACCATCCGTCAACCCTCGAGTTCGCCGTTGAGGACCCGAACGAGGCATTCGACGACATGAGAGATTTATGCGACCTCGGCTTCCTCCGGACGGTTCCTGAGTTTCTGAGCTTCGGGATCAACAGTGAACTTGATCTTTCCAGCAAACCCGAGATGCTGCCCAGGAACCTGGTGACGGGGCCCGACACAGTCGATGCGATTCGGAAGAAGGTCAAGATTGTGCCCAGACAGTTCCTGCGCGTGCTGGAGATGCACCTCATGTCCAAGCTCCCGGATTCGGTGCGCCCCACAATCGAGGTCAAGTCCAAGCCGGCGGCCTCACGGACGGACCGGCACATTTACCGGCTGTGGCAGCTCTTTGTCAAGAATCGGCTTTACCGCCAGCACAGGGATGTGCTTGCTGAACTCGAGGCTGGCGTGCGCATCGAGAAGCTCGAAAACACAATCCAAAACGTCGAATTGGAGTATGCGCGACTTTTGTCGATACACGAGAAGCGGACACATGGCGCCAACAGCGCTGCAGATAGCAACGGAAAGCGCAAGTTTGATGATGACACCATGGCTGGTGATGACGGGAATCTCGAAAAGAGGGCCAGGGTAGAGGAGTCTATGGAGGATTAGGGTGGCAGGCCAGAGGAGGCCGCTGCGACTGGCCTGATTGAGGGACGTAGTAGGACTTTATCTCCTATTTTAAAGGAGAGGGCAAGGCATGGCATGGAATGGAGACTGTGTACGAGTAGCCCATGTAGTACATAAACGCTTTCTGAAGTTATCGATGCAAGATGACCCAGGCATCACAATGCACAACAAAACGTTCGTTTGGTGGGATGCTGCTGCATATGCCACGACCGGTAATGCTAAACAGATCAATCTAGGTTTGCAGAAAAACGGGTTCCGTTGACGCCCTGTACACCTTTGCCAAGCTGGCTTGCCACGACGGTTGCCTCTCTTACGGCTCTCGCCACGGTTCCTCTTACCCTCCCCTCCTCAAGGACGAGCAGGCCGCCGATGGTGCAGCCGCCAGGCGTGCTGACCTTGTCCTTGAGCAAAGCAGGATGATCGCCGTTGAGGACCAGTCCGGCAGCGCCCCTCATGGTCTGGGCAGCCATACGCTGCGCTTCAACTCTGGGCAGGCCCATGGCCACGGCACCGTCGATAGCCGCTTCGAGCATGAGGGCGAAGAATGCCGGTCCGGAGCCGCAGAGCGCTGTTGACGCATCCATCGCCGAGGCGGGAAGGAAAACGACGTCACCGATGCGCTCGAAGATCCAAGTGACAAGATTCGCCCGCTCCGGTGCCAGGGGCGGGTCCGGTGTTGCGATGACGGTCATGGACTCTCGTATCAGCGAAGCCGTGTTGGGCATGACGCGCAGGATGGTACATTTCTCGGCAGAGGGCTCCGGGACCGCTTCAAGGGTGCTCTCGATTTGTTGGATGCTGACTCCGGCGCAGATGCTTATCAAGAGCTTGCCCGCAAGGGCCGTCTTCATGCCTGGCCCACTGAGAATGTCCTTGATCATGGTCGGTTTGCATGCCAGGATGATGACATCTGCCTGCTCGACCGACAAAACATTCTGATCCTGGCGCACCTCGACGGCCGAGGCATGCTCGCCGAGCGCTTCCTTGACCTTTTTGGCGCTCTCACGACGACGGACACAAGCTATGAACCTCGAAGGCAGCGGGAAAGGTAGCTCCAGCGGCGTTGATGTGCCCGAGGAAAGGGAGGCGGGGAACCGTTTTGGTCCATTCGCCTCGTGGAGAGAGGTTAGGATCCCTCCGAGTATCGCGATCCCCATAGTGCCTACCGACGATGGGTCAGAACAATACATTCGTTGCCTCGCTCACGTTGTTGGGGTTGTGAAGTAACTCACCACAGCCGAGGATGGCGATCGCAGATCCATTGGTAGACATTATGACGGCTTGCAAGGAAGGCAGATGCTTGCTTTCCTTGAGAGAGAAAAAAAAACTCTTGAATCTGAGAGAAGCCGCACCACTCTGATGACAATCGGGGTGGGTATCTAGAATAGATAGATCTAGACAGATGGATATCTAGCAGATAGTGAGTAAGTCTACTATGCACGGTGCTTTCTCACACTGTCCTCGAAATAGAACCTGACAAAGTTGATACATAGCCAAGGCGGGGGCGAAAGTTGACCAATTCCAACACATAGTTATATTATAATAAGGAGTCGTCAGTGCTTTTATCTCAAATTGTCTTGGAAAGCAGTCATACGTCGCTCAACCACAAGGGGCTTCGCCATGGATCCATTCGAAGTGAGAATGCGCTTCACGAGCTCACTCAAGCATCTCAACGCGTCGCAAGCCGCCGCTCACAAGGCAGCCCAGCTTGCCTTGAAGCACAAGGACATGCACGAAGATCTACACTCATGTATCCTCGAGCAGCTATCCGAGGTATTTCATATACGCCTGCTCTCGGATCCAGTCGTGACTTGTCGATCCACTTACTGAACCGTGGTTAGAACAACAACATCAATACGCGGGCCAACATCATGTGTTTTCTCGAGATATTCATGGACGTGGCCAGCAGGGAGGGACAAAAGGTCTACCTTCGCATGTTGCAAAGGGATATGATCCAGATCGTCAGCACGATCACGCCTGATGACGGCGTGAGCGCTATCAACGTTCCACTGACTCGAAAGGTTGGCAACAAGCCTGGGTTGCTTGGGCACGCGCTTCTGGTTGGCTGACACGAATTACCAGGTCGTTGCGAGCATGAATCGAAAAGGATTTCTCCCCACCGAATTGTTTGACAAAATAGAGGCCCTCCTCCAATCGCGCGAGGAGACAGCTCATTCTCGCGTCGGCCGGCGTCAGGCCGACATAGAGGCTTCAATTGACAGCGGCGCACCTTCACCCGCGATCCCCGCCCCCCCCGCCGTAGAAAAACGGCAGATTGAACAACGTGTGGAGGAGGATCGCGAGCGACACAAGCGCCTCCGCGAAAACATATGGGCGGTCACGGAAGCCGAAGAGGTTGCTAAATTATGGGAGGAGGGAGGCGATTTTGACGAGGACGACTACAGGCTGATGTGCGAGGAGGCCGAAGACCGATACAAGAACATCGCTGTCTGTCCTATGCACGGACGGTCTGGCATCAAGCCGTTTCATCTTACCATTGGTAAGATGGCGGAGGAAGCCGGACAACCGGGTCTGGTTGACTGAAAGTTGATCGTGCCCGGCCGAGAGGGTGTTGTTATAATAATGAGCATTTGGTAGGCGTTTACGGACCCAAAGGGGCCGGCCGGCCCCTCGACTTGCTCTGGTCTGGGCCACAGAATCTTTTGAGGCGAGGGATGATGATGATGGTGGTGTTAAGGCAGCATTCTAGCATGACGGACACGATGGACACGTTCAAATACACTTCTATAGATATACCCAGCAAGCATGAATGTTGTTGCACCACGCCGAGCTTGAGACGATATGTGAGAGCCGCCTTGCGTCGCTGTGGGCGACGATATCCTGGCTGTGTTGTTACATCGAGATCAATACACGGCTTCGGATGCCATGGGAGCCCAGCCCAATCCGTCCGTGTCCGCCACCCGCCGACGTGCGCTTATTCCATAATAACCGTTCCCCCGAGGTCCTTCAATGTCGCGATTATCTTCTCGGCATCCTCCTTTGGTACATTCTCCTTCATGACCTTGGGCGCACTCTCCACGAACTTCTTGCTGTCCACCAAACTGAGACCCAGTAGACTCTTGATTTCCTTGATCACCTTGGCCTTAGAGGCCGTCTCAAATGCCATAAGTTTCACTGTAAAGAGCGTCTTCTCAACAACTGCCGGCGCTGTTTCGGCCTCTTCCTCTACTACCGGAGCTGCTATGGCCGGTCCGGCGAAGCCACCCATGGGCATGTCGGGAATGTTTAGGCGAGTCTGGGGGAGGAAGAGAAAAGAGAGTCAGAGTTAGCACCAGGTAGCCAGACAAAAGGCCCCACCCCCCAATAAACTTGCCGACTCACCTTGAGGCTTGCTACGAGGTCGGCGGTTTCAAGAAGGGTCAATTGGCTAATTTGGTCTACTATGGCAGATATCTTGGGGCTAGTGGCTGCGGCCCCTGTCGAATTATGTCTCCTGGTGACGGCAGATGTCCGGGGCGCCGATGTACGGGCCCGGAGGCAGCTTGCGGCGCGCAATTGACGGGCACAGCCCTGAGCGGCTATGCGACAGGGGGAAGGCATGGCTGCTCGCTCGGTAGAGAACGGATTGGCGGCGCGCGCGAAGGTGTTATAGGCGGCTGTGCGGTCCTGCGGAACGGCGTGATGGGCTCGACGGCCTTGAGATTTTTCCTGGTTCTCTGCCATCCTGAGGTTCCGTTGCCATCTGCCATCGTGGGGGCGGGACCCGTTGCCAGCTGCTTGCTTTATCCGCCATTTGCACTTTCCCAAGTTCAGCCAATGACGTCTCGACCGCATTTCATACAGGTAAAAAAAAATTATAGAGAATAAAAAAGGGCTGGCTTGTGAGAGTGAACGTCAACAGAACAGCACGCACAACTCAACTCTCTGTTCGCCATGGAAACGATTGATGTATCTCGCGAGACCGCCTCAGTCCTAGAGGATACACATCTAGTGGCAGATTTACCAACCGGAATCCTTGAAATCATACAAGACAGAACGTCGACTCGCATCCTAGAGGCAATATCAGAGGCCGCCTTGATACCGCAACTGACGGACCGGATCTTTGCCCATTTCGAGGACATATTTCCCACCATCTGCGCAGATTGGTTACTGACGCCCGCCACCGAATCGAGGCAGGCCGTGGTCGTTGCTGCATTCTCCCGAATTTTGCCGTTTGCTCCATTCCTGGCCACCTTCTTGGAGAGAGGTCTGAATGTGCACAAGCCGCACCTGGGCGACGATAATTTCACATCACTAGGCCTGCCGGGCCTGCGTCTCGCGATAGATGGCAAGGCCGTCGAGACAACTGATCTTATCCGTGACCTCTTGGCTACGTGGAGGCTGAGCAGCTGTCTGGACTCCCGTATCATTGACAATCTCATATCACCCCAGGGTGCGCAGAGGCTGTTTGCACACGAAAGCAGAGTCGTGCGATATCTCGCCATCAGAATCTTCTGCCATCTTCTTCACGCGTCGGATACAAAATTGGATGCCCTGATCGCCACACACCTCCCTGGCAATAACGATGCCATCCACGGGGACTTTGACGGATATGAGATCGATTACGCCTTCCTCCCACTCTTTGAAAAGACGAGGATTGATCGATTGCGAGACCTGCGGGCTGCTGTCAGAGAGCCGGCCACCATACCAGTAGTCAGACTGCAACCACTATCACCGCTCGTCGTATGCTATGGCCGTGCAATACTTCCACGCCACTCCGGGGCCGGCCGCCCCCAGCAGTCCCGGCTGATCAGAACGGAGTCGACACGTGCAAACCTCGAACAGCTCTCGAGGTTGCTGCAAAATCCCGACCCGGTGCTCATCCACGGTCCTCCCGGATCGGGTAAAACGGCATTGGTGCACGAGATAGCAGGTGGTGTGGGCGCCCGCTCCACCATGGTCACGTTGCATCTTAACGAGCAGACCGACGCAAAGATGCTCATCGGCCTTTACACTACCGGTGCAACTCCCGGCAGCTTCGAGTGGCGGGCTGGCATCCTCACCACAGCTGTGCGGGAAGGACGGTGGGTGTTGATCGAGGATCTTGATAGAGCACCCAATGAGGTCATCAGTACGTTGCTGCCTCTTGTAGAGCGCAGGGAGCTGCTTATACCCAACCGAGGGGAGCTCATCAGAGCCCCAAGCGGCTTTCGTCTGATTGCAACCCTGCGGTCGTCCCGTGGTCTTGACGGCAAAGAGTTGCTGCCAAACATGTTGGGCATGCGCTTTTGGCAAACCCTGCCCGTGCAGAACGTGCCGGAGCCTGAACTGCAACAGATTATCCACGGATCATTCCCTATTCTCCACAAATACGTCCCCGCTATCATCTCGGTGTACCGGCGACTGCGCCTCTCATCCTTCGTGTCCACCGTGCCATCGAGTCGCAACCTGGTAGAGCGCCAAGCCAGTCTGGGGGACCTTCTCAAGTGGTGTCGGAGGCTCAGGGATCTGCTTTCGGCGGCTTCGTGCAAGACCGGAGAGGAGCCTATTACGGAAACGACTCGGGAGCGCATGTTCATGGAGGCCGTGGACTGCTTCGTTGGCAGTCTTCCCGAGAGCAAGACGAGCGAGAAGATGCTGTTTAGCATCGCCCAAGAGATGTCTATGCCCTCTGAAAAGGTCGAGCACTACCTTGATGGGTATATACCCGCATACAAAGAAAGCGACACTCACGTCATGGTCGGGAGGGCGATATTGCCAAGACGCCAGAAGCACCCCAACCAGGTCTCCAGGTCGAAGAGGCCCTTTGCTAGTACCAGCCATGCAAAGAAGCTACTGGAGCGCATCGCGGTGTCTGTGAAGCTCGGCGAACCGGTGCTCCTTGTTGGGGAGACCGGCATCGGCAAGACCACTGTCGTTCAGCAGCTTGCAGAAACCCTCGGGCACAAGATGGTGGCCGTGAACCTTTCACAGCAGAGCGAGTCCGGCGACCTTCTCGGCGGCTTCAAGCCTGTCAGCGTCCGGACGTTTGCCGTGCCGCTCAAAGACGAATTCGAGCATCTGTTTTCCGCCACGGGCATCTCAGTAACCAAGAACCAGAGGTACCTGGATCAGATCAGCAAGTGCTTCGCAAAAAGCCAGTGGGCACGCGTATCCAAGTTGTGGAGGGAGGCGCCGAAAATGTTCAAAAATATTCTCGCCCAACTGGAGATGAGGGAACAAACCACCAATACCAATGGTGGCGATGGCACTGCCTATTTTCAGCAACCAAAACGTCGACGTACCGAATCGAAGCTCCAGGGCCTTTTGACTCTCAAGCACCGCTGGGACGCGTTCTCGTCCTCGCTGGACCAGTTCGACGTCCAGGTGGCAGGAAATTCCTCAAACATGGCCTTTTCATACATTGAGGGCAACATCGTCAAGGCCGCACGCAACGGAGACTGGGTGCTTCTGGATGAGATCAATCTTGCGACGCCTGACACCCTCGAGAGCATCTCCGATCTCCTTGTCCCGACAACTGATTCTCCATCACTATTGCTCTCCGAAAAGGGCGAGATTGAGAGGATACAGGCGCATCCCGATTTCCGCATCTTCGGTGCAATGAACCCGGCCACCGATGTGGGGAAGCGCGACCTTCCTCTCGGTATCCGGTCAAGGTTTACCGAGTTTTGCGTTTCGGGGCCGGATCGTGACCTGAAGGACTTGCTCATAATCATCAAAACATATCTGGGAACTGTCAGCAACAAGGAGGACCAGGTCGTCGACGATGTCGCACGTCTATACCTCAATGCCAAGCGCCTGGCCGAGGACAAGAGACTCGTTGATGGCGCGAACGAGGTGGCTCACTTCAGTTTGCGTACACTCACGCGGGTCCTGACTTATGTCAATCATGTCCGCCCACTCTACGGCCTTCGCCGGGCTCTGTTCGAGGGCTTTTCAATGGGGTTTCTCACCCTTTTAAGCAGGGACTCGGAGCAGTTGCTTCTGCCGCTCATGTATCATCACCTTCTCGATCGCCACGGAAACACGCATCAGCTTCTTTCGCAGACCCCTCGTCTCCCCAATGACGGGATGAAGTATGTCAGATTCAAAAACCAAAAGCAAGACCGACAGTACTGGATGCTTCAGGGCGAGCAGCCGCCAGCGCCAAGGACTGATTATATCATAACGCCTTCGGTAGAGAGAAACCTTCTCAACCTCGTCAGAGCAACTTCGACTCGCCGGTTTCCCATCTTGATCCAGGGCCCAACATCTTCTGGAAAGACGAGTATGATTGAGTACCTGGCCAACTTCAGCGGGAACAAGTTTGTTCGGATCAACAACCACGAGCACACGGATCTGCAAGAGTATCTGGGCACCTACGTCTCAGGCGCCGACGGCAAGCTTCATTTCCAGGAAGGCCTGTTGGTGGAGGCTATAAGAAAAGGATACTGGATCGTGCTTGACGAACTCAACCTCGCCCCCACCGACGTTCTCGAGGCTTTGAATAGGCTTTTGGATGACAACAGAGAGCTTCTGATTCCGGAAACCCAGGAAATAGTGAAACCAAACGATAATTTTATTCTCTTTGCGACACAAAACCCGCCCAGCCTTTACGGAGGCCGCAAGGTGCTCTCGAGGGCATTCCGAAACCGATTTCTGGAACTTCATTTTGACGACATCCCCCAGGACGAGCTTGAGTTCATCTTGCAGAGGCGAAGCCGTAACACGTCACCATCTGACTGCTGCCGTATAGTCTCGGTGTACAAGGAACTGTCTCGACTTCGGCAGACCAGCAGGCTTTTCGAACAAAAGGACAGTTTCGCCACCCTCAGAGACCTTTTCAGATGGGCCCTGAGAGAGGCCGACAGCCGGGAGCAGATCGCCGCTCATGGATTCATGCTGCTCGCGGAACGAGTACGGGACCACGGGGAGAGGATGGCCGTCAAATCGGTGATTGAGAGTGTATTCAAAGTCACGATTGTGCCCGAGGATCTTTATAGCCTGGCCTCCTTATCAAAGAGCCCTTCCTTCCGCCAGAGCAACAGCCATGGCGTCGTGTGGACCCAAGCCATGCGCCGACTGTTTGTCCTTGTCTCCGCAGCGCTTCAGAACAACGAGCCGATACTCCTTGTGGGCGAGACCGGATGTGGCAAGACGACTGTGTGCCAGGTGCTTGCTGAACAAATAGGCAAAGACCTGCACATTGTGAATGCACACCAAAACACGGAGACGGGGGATTTGATCGGGTCCCAGAGGCCGGTGCGCAACCGGGCCGCCATCGCCAAGTCGCTCGAGGCTGACCTGGTATCCGCGCTGGCGACCCTGGGCCAGGATACAAGCGGGGACTTGGATGCCCTGATCCAGGCCTACCACGGCTTATGCTCAGAAACTCTGGCCACAATTCCAGAGACAACGAGGACGAGTATCGCTGTCAATGAGGTCAAAGTCAAGTCTCTTTTCGAGTGGTCGGACGGCAGTCTCGTCGAAGCGATGAAACGGGGACAGTTCTTCCTCCTTGACGAGATATCTCTCGCAGAGGATTCGGTCCTGGAGAGGCTCAACTCTGTCCTGGAGCCTGGGCGAAGTCTCTTGCTGGCAGAAAAGGGGTCCAACAACGCCCACGTAACTGCAGCAGATGGCTTCCAGTTTTTCGCAACCATGAACCCAGGCGGAGACTTTGGCAAAAAGGAACTGTCCCCGGCGCTCAGGAACCGTTTCACTGAAATATGGGTACCTCCGTTGACCAACCTGGATGATGTGAGGGAGATAGTGCAGTCCAAATTGCACCAGGATCTAAGGTCGTTCGCTGAAGTCATCATTCAGTTCGCTGTCTGGTTCGGGCAAACGTATCGATCCACGTCTTCATCAACAATTCTCTCGATCCGCGAGATTCTAGTGTGGACAGATTTTGTGAACAAGTGCCGCCATTGGAAGGACAAGATGCTTATTATGGTCCACGGCGCGGGCACTGTTTATATCGACAGTCTTGGCGCGAACCCGTCGGCAGCGCTCGGTATTGGCGGAGACCAGATTCATCGACAGCGCCAGTGTTGCCTTGACAAGCTCAGTCAGCTGCTCGGAAGCGACGCCAGCACGCTGTATCATGCTCAGCCCGGGTTTGAATTGACGGAGAAGTGCTTGTCAATAGGCGGGTTCAGCCACGTGCGGCTCCCTCGCAGCGACCCCAACCCTATCAATTTCGCCTTTGATGCCCCAACCACACGTCTGAATGCCATGCGCATTGTTCGGGCCCTCCTTATGGACAAGCCGATCTTGTTGGAAGGAAGCCCAGGAGTCGGCAAGACGACTCTGGTAACGGCGCTGGCGGGAGCTTGCGGTATGCCTCTGACGCGGATCAACTTATCAGACCAGACCGATCTCATGGATCTCTTCGGGACCGATGTGCCCGTGGAGGGTGCCGAAGCGGGAACCTTTGCCTGGAGGGATGCTCCTTTCCTCCAGGCGATGCAGACTGGTGGCTGGGTGCTCTTAGATGAGATGAACTTGGCTTCGCAGTCTGTACTGGAGGGTCTTAACGCTTGCCTGGACCATCGTGGTGAAGTCTATGTCGCAGAGCTGGACCAGGTATTCAAACGCCACCCCGAATTCCGCATATTCGCTGCGCAGAACCCTCACCACCAAGGTGGTGGACGCAAGGGCTTGCCAGCGTCCTTTGTCAACCGTTTCATCGTCGTCTATGCTGACGTCCTCTCGACCGAGGACTTGGACGTTATTGCCAGCTATAGCTTCCCAACCGCGTCACCAATCGCTGTCAAGAAGCTCATAGACTTCATATCGTCCCTTGAACAACAGATTGTGCTTCGGAGGGCTTTTGGCTCCTTGGGTGGCCCCTGGGAGTTCAACCTTCGTGACATCTTGAGATGGCTGGGTCTGCTTAGCTCTTCTGACCCTCTCCTTTCGACAGCCAGCGTCTCGGACTTTCTTGATCTCGTGATCCGGCTTAGATTCCGGACCGACAAAGACCGAGATGAGGTCACCAAACTGTTCTCGGCCTCGTTTCAAGAGACTGTCAGACAGCGAAGCTTCTATCATAACATCGACTCGCATTTTTTCCAGGTTGGCATGGCAATATTGACCAGGGATGCTTGCTTACAGCCAGGTCGGCTACCTGGAATTGATGTCCGTCCGTTTTTGGCGGAGCTCGAGTCTCTCATGATCTGCATCAAGCAAAACATGGCTTGCATTCTCACGGGTCCCTCTGGTGCTGGCAAATCGGTGATTTTGCAGCACGTGGCAACACTGGCTGGCAAGCCATTGGTGGTGTTCCCGTTGAACGCTGATACGGATGTCATGGACCTTGTGGGCGGGTTTGAACAAGCCGATCCGGAACGAGACGTGAACGCGGCTCTATATCGTCTTGAGCAGCAATTGCAACGGTCCTCCCTGTCAGAAGTGCCAAGAGCCGTCCCAGAAGACGCTCTGCAGCTCCTCCGGCTCATTCACCGCTGTCTTGGCGCAAGCGGGTCGCTCGAGTCGGAAGCTGGCGGCCTCCTTTCCGCCATCAAGAGGCTATCACCAGCTGTATCGGCCGACTCGACCCTCGGACAAGCCTTGCGGGATGCATCCATACAACTCGAGAAACCCATGAAACTGGTGTCGCCGCGGTTCGAGTGGATGGATGGAGTCATTGTAAAAGCTCTGCAGGAGGGTCACTGGCTTGTTCTCGACAACGCCAACTTGTGCAGTGCCTCGGTCCTTGACAGACTCAACTCGCTACTCGAGCCGAATGGACATCTTAGCATCAACGAGCACTGTGAGCCCGGCGGCGAGCCGCGTATCGTCAAAGCAAACCCTGATTTCCGCGTCTTTCTCACCGTCGACCCACGGCACGGCGAGCTCTCGAGGGCCATGCGAAACCGTGCCGTGGAGCTCTACATTCATCCTGCTGCTAATGCTTCTGCCGCCGACAAACCCACCACGGGCGTAGTCGAGGGCTCACTGCAGAGATTTTTGCAGGTAGGTATGAGCATTAATCGTACTGGGTCACAACATCTGGAGCGTCTTTCGCTTGAAGGATTCTCTGTAAATGACCTGGCCTTGCTGCCTCGGTACGCGGGCGCTTTGCGTGACGGCAAACTCTGGCCATCTCTGGCTCAGGACCCATCTCGCAATGGCTCAGAGACGGCGGATAAGCTTGTCCATTACCTCTCCACATCCGATGCCATCACCGCCAGGGATATGTTCTTTGAGTGGCGGGCACGTATCCTTGATAGCCAGTTCGACGCGATGGCTTTTGCTCAGGTAAATCCAGGATATCCCACTCCGACCTATCAGTTCCTTGATCCAGAGCTGCCGTCCTAACGTCGTCTCTGTTTTAGCCGATTCATCCTTTGCACAACGGTCCCATGATGCGCGTTCTCGAGCGTGCGGGCAATCCCGAATATCCGTTTTGGGCGGCAACGATACAGGAGTTCCTGGAAAAGATGCAGTGCCTTGTGGCTGCAGTGCGTGCCGAATCTCGCGATACTAAATCATCGGCTACACTGACGAGCCTGAACCGCCTACAACGTTCATTTCTCGCCAAGAGAATCCCGGCTGTGTCCAAGGACTCGACTGCGAATGTCTCCAACTTCCTTCTTGCACAGTGTGGTGCAATTGAGTCATACCTTCGGGAGCAGGCGGCCAACACGACTGGGCCCTGGATGGTAGGTGATACGGAGAGGGAACAGTCGGAGGATGTGGGCCGTTGCACCGTTGCATCGCTAACCGTGAATAGGCCCGACGCCGGTTTCTCCGCGTTCTTGAGTTGTATCTTATCCGCACCCATAGACTCGTCACCAACGTCACCTTTGACGAGGCGACCTTCCTTGCCCATCTCTCTCAAGGGCCCAAACTCATCCAAAACTCATCCCTTCAGCAGGAGGAGCTCTATTCATCCGAAGATGAGATGCTCAGGAACACATTTGTGCGCCGGCTAGAGGGGGATTTTGAGGTCGACTTTGGGCTCACTACTGGCCTCAGCATGCAATCAATGTGGACGCATTTCAAGCCCAGTTCTATCCGAACTCTATCTGCTATCCGCCAATCCTCTGAGATTGAACAATTAGCAATGAAGCTTGACGCTCTCCGATGGAGAATCAAGACGCCGCCATCAGGTCTCATTGGCATTCAGGTCGCACTGTCAAAGATGTATCAAATGGTCAGGAATGACAGCCATGATGCCCAGGCGCTTATCAGCGAGCTTGGAAATGAAGTTTCGAAGCTGGAGTCTCAGGTCGGAGAGAACTTTGCCGGTATGGAGCCGTTCCTGCGTTCAGAGTTTGAGGCTCTGCGCAAGATAGTCACCATTGATACCCTCCATGCCGGGACCGTCCTTGATGGAAGCGATCGCATACTTCTGGTCATGTCAAACTTCCCAACATTGGAGCAGATGCGCTTTGAGAGCTCCAACCGAAAGGCCGCAGCTCTGCTGCAGTCAATGGACTACTTGCTCTGCTCTGCGGACTGGGCAAGTGATAGCCAGGTAACAATACTGGTCGCTTCAAAGCTGGAGGCTGCGTCTTCGTTGGGGCTGGAGTCTCTCGGGCTTCTCGAGGCAGAGCTTCCATTGATTGGTCGCTATATAGCAAACAGATCAGTCGAGATCACTGGTGATCATATAGCCAAGGTGGACTCCCTGCTATGGAGAACCCTGCTTGAGATTGCCGATGCTCACTCACCAGCTTTTCGAGATGCGCTTCTCGACGTAAAAGCTCTTGACCATCCGTCTGATGATCGCGATGATTGGACGCGACTTGTGAATGACTATGTCATGGAGAAGTGTGGTCACCTTTTGCCAGCGCACCTTGTCAAGATTACTTCGAGTCACCTCGCTCCTGCAATCGCAGCCCTGCGCGTGAAGGCCAGGTCCGAACCCCATCAAAAGATGCTGTCAGCGATTGCTTGGATTCATGGTAGCATCGCGGCTATCAAGCTCTTCGTTCCAAACAAGCCACTCGACCCTCAGCTGGCGCCCATGCTCGATGAGCAATTTTATTCGGAGCTCAGGGGGAGTCTGGAGATTGCGCGATCAGAGCTTGTGCACTTCGAAAAAACATTTACTGGCCAAGACACGAACCTGAGGGCCACGGTCCTTGAGCGGGAGCTCCTTGAGCTTGGGGCGCCGCCCCCTACTATAACGCTGGCATATCGACCTCCAGAGTCCCAGATGGGTCAACTCCAGTCCAGCTTTCGAAACATTCTCAAGATCGCCAACGATACAGATCTCCCTGTTATATGGGAGTCACAACCCGACAGGCTGCAGCTCGTGCTTGACAACGTCCAGAGCTTACTGTATCGCATGCGCAATGGCTTTGATGCCTACCGAGATATCACTGGACCTGTCATTGGGTTCGTACGCGGTCTCGAGCTCGGTCTGCATTATGGATTGGAATGCCACACCTCTTGGGGAAACATTGACACGGTCGACAAAGCCCTCCTCCTCAATCTGGTTCCGTTTACGGGAGGTGAAATGTGGAACCTGAGTGCCAATCTTCCGAGCACCTCGGTCGAGTTTTTCAGCTTCCTGAGCGCAATCACGGCGGTTGAAGGTCTCGAGACGATGGCGTCCTCGCAACGTCTGGTGATCCTTGACACCATCCACTCCTTTTACGAGCAGTGGAGCAAGAAGATGGAGGCTGATCGCAAGGCTGAAGAATTAAAAAACAGGTTCTTCCGATTCCGCGGCAGTGCTGAGGACGAGGACGAATTCGATCAGCAGGACTTTGACGACTTGTTCCCAACATATGACAAGGAGTCGTCCGAAGCCACTGCCACGGTGAGCAAAAAGGCTTTGGACATGCGAGGGCTGTCTGTTAAGATTGCCGATGGCCACAGGAACGTCTTTTTGCAGCATCAGCCTGTCGCCGACAGCATGCATGAGCTCATGGAAGTCGCTTGCCAGCAGATTGCTCGTACATCGCAGGCTACGTCAAGTTTCAGAGACGCCAAGATTCTTCCTGCGGCCGTGTTTTGCCTGGACAAGCAGCTCAAGGCTCTTGCGACGACCGAGGTATCTGGCAGCTACAACTTCTATCAAGATTCCAATCTTGCCGAAGCCCGTCGTCTTGCGTCCCTTGTCGACAAAGTGCAGGTCCGGTTCCGTGAACTCCAGCACATCGAGGAGATCGCGCACATGGAGCCCCTTGCCGACGTCCTCTCTGCATGCGCCAAGGTAAACCAACTCGCTCATACGGAGCCGCTCGCCAAGATGCTGCCCAAGCTTGAGGGGCTCCACGCTGGCGTGTACGAATGGCAGTTCGGCGGCTGGGCGCGTCAAGCTCACTCCGCACTCGCACTCCACGACGCCATCACCGACACCATCATCCGCTGGCGGCGCCTTGAACTCTCGACTTGGGCGAGGCTCTTCGAGATGGAAACGGCAAAGTGCAACGACGACGCCAAGTCGTGGTGGTTCGTGGCCTACGGCCTTGTCGTCGCGAACCCACTCAGGATGGTCGACTCAAGGGAAAACCTCCGAGAATATGCCGCCGCGTTGATGAAAGACCTCCAACCGTATTTCTCGGGCGCCTTGCTTGGCCAGTTCTCCGCTCGCCTGACGCTGATACGCCAGCTTCAGAAGCACCTGTCGTATCTGGCACTTGAGTACCCTTCACTTGCTGTCGTTTCCGACGCCATCCGCAATTTCGTCGGCTTCTACGGCAGATTCGACAGCATCGTGGCGGATGCTATCCGCAAGGGACGGCAGCCTATCGAGAAGACCATGAAGGACGTGCTCCTTATGGCCAGCTGGAGAGATACAAACATCAATGCGCTTCGTGAAAGCGCACGCAAATCTCATCTTAAACTATTCAGGACCGTTCGCAAGTTTCGCCTTGTCTTGAGCCAAGAGGTCAAACCTCTGATCGACCAGGGCGTGCCAGACCAGGACGGGAACGGCAGTGGCACACCCGCAGTCACTTTTGCCAACTACCACTTTGAACAACCTTTGGTCACTGGAAGCTCCTCCGGCAGAGTACTCCTCCCTATGCTCAGTCGAAGACTGTCAAATGTTTCAAAGACAGTTTCGATTATGCAGAAGATTGGCACACTGCCGGCATCCACCCTCGACGCGGAGCGTGCCCTCGATTCCTTCATCGCAGCCCTCAAGGAGTCCATGATGGAGCTCAAGAAAGCAACCCCATTAACCTTGACCGAGGAAAATGGGCACCTGGTGAGGCATCTCAAGGCCCGCAAGCGCAAACTCTTTGCCGACACGCTGCGCGAGATTCATCGGATGGGCTTCAAATACACCATGAGCACCAAGAAGTTGAGCCAGCAGGCAACTGTCGAAGTCGTTCTTGCGAGCATTCCACACGTTGAGCGTGCGGCTCTCAAGATAAATGATTTGGTGGATGAGGACTACTACCGGCTGCTCGAGCTGATGGCCAAGGCGCGGCTTGCCTCGCGGAACCATTCAGACGAACTCACCAACCCCGAAGTTGAACGGAGTATCGGCTTCCTCGAAGGATTGCTCGGCGTAGCGTTGGAGCAGAGACGGTGTCTTGGGGTTTCTGAGAAATCTGTATCCAGGCTGAACGCTGTCCTGAGCCTCTGTCGCAGCCTCGGAGGGGAGCGTGGAGCTGAGGGATACCACGACACGCACCCCTTCAAGCTGCGGGAGACGAGGTCAAACTGGATCCGGGTCCTGCGTTGGCTTATCTGCGTGATCGATATGGGGGCCAAGCTCATCAGCATGCATGGCAGCATGGGCTGCGTCGATAACAGTTCGGTGACAACCTTTCTTGAAGGATGGTCTGAGAAGTTTACTGCCTGCCTTGGAGTGGTCGAGGCGCATGAGTTGGATGGTGCCCTTGCGGACATTGTGAAGGGGCCATCATCACTGCTGGCGATTGAGTTCCGTTCGCAGCTCTCGACATTCAGGCAGGACGTGCACGCCCTCATGACGGGTCAACCCACGCTCAAGTTCATTCTCGAGCAGATTCTGTTGTGGACCGTCGTGACCGAGGAAGCGAGGGAGCTCCCTGCTGCTGATGTCAGTTTGGAAGACTATGCAAGCCAAGTGTCGGGCCTATGCGATCGTATTCTGGTCTCGTTCGAAAAACTTTCTGAGGAGACGGCGGCAGTGCCTCGATCCACAGATGCAGACGGATGGGCGGTCTCATACAGCGATACGGCTCAATCCATGATCAAGAGTCTTCACATCGATCACGTCAGTAACGCCATCTCGTCCTGCCTGGATGATTTGCGTAGGGTTGAGCTTGGCAACGCGGATGTCTCTCGGGCCGCATCTGCGCTTATCGCCCTCGCTCTGCCGATCATGGAGCAGTATGCTTCCGTCTGTCATCAACGCCTGGCAACCCTCGTCAATTACCACCATGCCCTTTTGAGGGCAGGCGGCGGCCTTGCAAAGTCTTTTACCCAGATCGCCACCAACGGCTTCTGCACCCCTCTTGAGAAGTCGGACGAGACGAAAGGCGACAGCGGTCAGCTTGAGAGCGGTACGGGCTTGGGTGAAGGCGAGGGAGAGAACGACATCAGCAAGGACATCAAGCCAGACGAAGACCTCACAGAGCTCGCGCAGGAGAAAAACAAAGAGCCGCAGGATGGTGACAAGGAGATGGAAGACGAAAAGGATGCCGTGGATATGGCGGGCGAGGATCTGGAAGGGGAGCTTGGCAGTGTGCAGGGCGAGGATGAAGATGGGGATAAAGATTCCGGCAAGGAGGATGGCGACGAAGACGACGACATGGATGAGGAGGCTGGAGACGTCGATGATCTGGACCCGACTGCAGTTGACGAGAAGATGTGGGACGGCGATGGGGATAAGGCCGAAAAGGAGCAACAGGGCCACCAGGAAAAGGGAAAGAAGGACAAAGATGATGACCAGGCCGCGGCCGAAAGCGAGAAAGCAGCCAAGGACCATGCCCCCCCCAGCGACGAGACTCTGGACGAACCCCAACCGGAACCCGGCGAGGCCGAAGAAATCGCTCAAGAGGTGGAGGATGCCCTGCCGCAGGATGAGTTGAATTACCAGGACCAGCATGTGGCCGAGGATGACGCCCTTGCGCTTCCTGAGGATATGAATCTGGACATGGACGACGGTGATGCATCCCACGACAGCGATGACGGTCTGGACGACCTGGACGACCTGGACGACCTTGAAGACATGAACAAAGAAGAGGATGCACAAGAGGGAACCGAGGTTGATGATAGCAAAGAGACGAAGATGAATGACGAGGCTGACATGGAGGTGGACGGGACTGAGGCGCCCGATAAAGAGGAGGAGGCCGATGAGGAGGACGGGATGGAAGAGGGGCAGGCTCCGCCCGACATGTCAAAGGACGTCACGGAAGAGGAGAAGGAGAAGGAGAATGAAGCCGAATATGAGGAAGCAGGCAGGCCAGAGGACGAAAAGCGGCAGCACAAGGACGACGGTGAGACGGACGTTGACAAGGCAGCGCCAAGCAAGGTCCGTGGAGGCGGCCAGGACAACAACCAGGACGAAGACAGGATGGATCTTGACGACAGTTTCCGGGACAAGGCTGATATCGGTGGCGACGACGGCGAGCAGGGCGAGGATATGGCCAGCGACCACGATAAGATGGCGGCCAGTGGGCAGGGATCTCGTGCGGAGCAGCAGCAGCAGGATCAAGAGCCGGAGAACCAAAGACCCAAGGAGAACGATGACGCTCCAGCGCGCCCTGATCCTTTCCGTAAGCTCGGCGACGCCCTGGAGAGATGGCATCGTCAGCAGAACGAGATCAAGGAGGCGGCGGACGACGCCACCAAAGACAAGTCATCTGAAGGCATGGCGGACGGCGAGTTCCAGCATGTGCAGGACGAGAACGACGACGGTGACACGCAGGCGCTGGGATCTGCCCAAGAAGACGAGGTGAAGCCGTTTGATGATGCCATGGCTGTCGACGATGACGGGGAGAAGCATGATCAGCAGGTTACGCGGCAGGTCAGGGCGGAACAGAAGGAAGAGGAGGAGGAGGAGGCGATCGAGGACCAGTCCGGAGATGTCGATGACCAAGATTCGCCCAGGGCTCATGACAAGGACAGGCCGGATCTCGACGAGGACATGCAGCCCGGAGTAAGGACGCAAAAGGGCGCGTTTGACAGGGATTTGTCACCGTCAGAGGTGGATGTACAGATGGACGAGGAGGACAACGGAGGCGACAAAGAAGAGCCGGTGGTGGAAACGTCGACGCAACTGGAGACGACTCACCTCTCGCGCGAAAGGGCGCTGCGGGATTATGGAGAGGCCCTGCAGCAATGGTCAGACTTCCAGTCGAGCACGCACGCACTCTCGGTGGCCCTGGCGGCACAGCTCCGTCTTATCCTCAGCCCGTCGCAGGCCACCAAGCTCTCGGGCTCGTTCAGGACCGGGAAGCGGCTCAACATCAAGCGCATCATCCCGTACATGGCCTCGAGCTACAAGCGTGACAAGATCTGGATGCGCCGCAGCGTCCCCACCAAGCGGTCGTACCAGATCCTGCTCTGCCTCGACGACAGCCGCAGCATGGGCGAATCCAGTGCCGGGCAGCTTGCGCTTGAATCGCTCGTGATGGTGTCGCGTTCTCTAGCGATGCTTGAGGCTGGGCAGGTTGGCGTCGTGGGATTCGGGCATGAAGTGTTTTCGGCGCACGATTTTGCCGACCAGCCGCTCACATGGCACGACGCCGGTGCCAAGGTGCTGAGACAGTTCACATTTGCCCAGGACCGAACCGACGTGGCGCTGCTGGTGCGCCATACGATTGACCGGTTCCGCGAGGCGCGCATCCACAGCGCTGCTGCCTCGTCGTCGTCATCTTTTGCAGATCTATGGCAACTGGCTCTGATCCTGTCGGACGGGCTCACGCCGTCCTCGGCTCACAACGACATTCGGAGACTGCTCCGAGAGGCGATGGAGGAGCGTGTCATGGTCGTGTTCATTGTCATGGATGACAGGGACAGGATAAACGTCAAGGACAATGGCAGGGGCAAGGGCAAGGACAAGGGCAATGGCAAGGACAAGGGCAAGGGCAAGGACAAGGGCAATGGCAAGGACAAGGGCAATGGCAAGGACAAAGGGGAAAGCGTGCTGGACCTGCGAGAGGCCAAGTTTGTGCCGGATGGAGAGGGGGGCAGCCGGGTGGTGATTGAGCGGTATCTGGACACGTTCCCATTCCAGTACTATCTGATTGTGCACAGGCTGGAGGACCTTCCGGGGGCGCTGGCTGGACTGCTGCGGACTTGGTTCGCAGAGGTCAACTCTTGAGGAGGCTTTTATTGTGTGGCATTGCCTGGTGGACTGCATGAGCGAACAACAAAGCAAAGAAGTGTTATAATGATTACGGAGAAACGACGACTGATGACATGTTGAAATAAAAGTCTTGGCTACGGCGGGGAGAGAGGGACTCGAGTTACAATGAGCTGGAGGGCTCGTATATTCTATTCTGGACGACATGTCTGTACTTGGCTACCCCCACATGGCGGATTCAGATAATGAAGCCAAGAGCGATTATTCCAAATCGATTGTCTCAATCACTAGCAAAAGCGCCTCGCTTGCAGCTTTCATGATGGTCTTGAAGGCGGACGAGTCAGTCCGGTGCGAGGAACGTGGCATTGGCGTGGCCGGTCGTGGTGGTGTCCAGACTCGGGGCTCTTGGCCGGCGGCAACGATGCTACTCTTGTGTTTAAGTCCGTGCCAGCGGATGGTGCGTTTGCCGGGGATGCCTGAAGTGGATGATGCCATCTTTAGTGTTGAGGTTGTAGGATCCTGGTGGGTAAGTGGGGAGGCAGATCCAGCCAGTCTATGATGCGAAGCTGTAGGCATGTGTCTGGGTATCTCTATCCAGGTTTCAGGAGTAAGTGGGCAAGAGCTCTTAAATACTTGTTGCGGGTGAGGTGACAATGCTATTCATTGCACAAAGACGACAATGAGCACGCATGAACGAATGGATTCTATATGGATGCGGAGGCATTCTTTGTTCCAAGGCTGCAAGGAAACGAAATAAACGATTTCTCCTTGTTATTGTTATAGGATGCAAGCAAGCCTTGGTTCTGTCCGCCAGCCTGACTAACAACGGCCGAGGCGATGACTTGACCGACAATGCCGCCATTGTCTTGTCTCGAGACCAATCGTGCATCAGTGATAGAACCAATCCTCACGGTATTTGCTCTGCTGGTTGAGCTTCTTCGGGGGGCGGACGCGGGTCCGACGGCAGCGTCCCATGCTTGCGCAAAACTGCCAGTGTGCACGATGGATATCGCGTGGGCCCTTGCGGTCATAGACACCCAGCGCCTTGTGTCCAAAGGCATTCCAGTAGGCCTCTTCAAGAAAGACTTCCTGGCTGAATGCGTCGTCGGCGAGTTCGTCTATGGCGTCGACGTTGCCGGTGTTGTTGCGAGTGTGAGTGTGAGTGCGAGTGACCATGTCAGTGTTTGTGTTTGCGTCAGTGTCAGTGTCAGTGTCAGTGCTTGTGTTTGTATTGGCGGCGGTGCCAGTGTGGGTGTCTGTCGAGATGATGCTCCAAGAGCCGGTCTCGGTCTGGGAGACGACGCTCCAGGTGTCGTCGAGGGTGGACGAGCCTGGCATGATGAACAACGTGTGTGGTGTGTGGTGTGCAGTGTGTAGTGTAGGCAGAGGTTCCTAGAATCAAGCGAGCAAGGAACCTGAAGATAAGAAAGGGGTGCTTTATGCTGAAAATGGCATTCGGGGTCGCCGTATGAGTAACCACGGCCAGGGTTTGCTGTCCGAGAGTGGTCATGACGGCCAGGCCACCTTTTGAGGCCATACGAGGCTGGCCGATGCCATGCCGATGTTTAACTTTGGCGTTTTTTATACTGGCTGCTGTGTTCGGATCGGTAGTGGGCATCGCATCGCGTCTTACTGTGTTATCTGGTGGCCTCAGTCGGATATATATCCGGCAATTAATATCAATATTAAATAGCAACTGCTCTAACCGCTACAGGCGTAGCATGTATTGGTACGGTATGAGGTTCCAACTCACCGACGTAGCCGAGTGAGTCACCACGGGCTCTCCCCACGCAGAGATTCCATGCCAGCTGCTTCCATCGCACCCATCAGACAAAAGCGCCTGCGATGCATATATCATACAAGTCCGCTGGCATGCGAAACGATGGCTGTGGGTGCGATCGTGTATCTATGGTCTATATATCAGAGGATTGGGGTTGAATGCACGTGACCTGGCATCTTATGTGGTTTTTTTCTTGACACGTTCGTACGTGAACATCTTGGACGCTTGAATCCACCCGCAATGGCAGCCTTCTCGCGGGGTCTATGGCCATCATCATCGTTGATGTTCAAACCTGCCTCGATCTCGGCGGCCACGGCTCTCAAGAGAATCGGCTCCCCCACGTCGTCGTCGTCGCCGTCGTTTTTGCCCGCTCGGCTTGCCACGACCAACGCCTCTTCCAGGGCCGTCTTTTCGTCGCACAACCTATCGCCCTTTGCCTGCGCTCGAATGCTGGCCAACCGGCCGCAGCCAACGCTGCTGTATGAAGCGCCATCGCACGCCGCCATGTTTGTGGCGCACTGGCTCGGCGGGACGGTCATGTTCGCTTCTCTCGCCATCCCGTCGGTGCTGGCGATCACGGGCCCGACGGCGGGGCTGTCGCCTTGGGTGATCCCGGCATACTTTTTCTCGGTCAGCTCCTCCGTTGCGATAGGGATCGGCTTCGTGTACGCGGTCACGGGCACCGTCAAGGCGATATGGGCGCTGCCCAACCGGACGCGCAGCCCGGATCAGCCGCTCCGGCTGCGTATCGAGATCAAGCGGCTTGTGCCGCTGCTGAAGCCGGCCGTGGTGGAGGCGCCAGCGGCCCATGTCAAGCTCGAGGCGGGGGCGCTGGCGCCGCTGCTGGCGGTCCCGCAGGAGGAATGGGACCTGCTGAGATCGGAGATGAAGCGAGTCGAGGAGGAAAGGAAAGAGTACGACGAGGCGCATCCGTACACGCGCCCGTTTAGGGATGTCGGGCAAGGCATCGCAACGTTTCTGAGGAGGCTGGCGTACTCCATCTCCCGGAGGGAGTTTTCGACGCTTACCGTCGAGACCCCCCCAGGCAACAACAACAGCAACAACGGGAAGAAGAGGCGGCTGCAGATCCACACGACTGGCGGCTGGGCACTGGACAACGGCAACGCGCTCGAGCTTGTGCTCGGCGATATCAAGAATACGTGGCGCAGGTAGCTCTGGACCATCACGCAACGTCGTAAAGCCTCGTAGGCGCTGGACCTATGATGGTGGTGACGATGGCCGTACACGAATTGTTTATCATCTATGAGGCGCAGCCATCGGCCTGATGGTCGAAGAAATTGGAGGAGTGCGGGTGGCAGGAGCCAGGCCACTCGGGAGCAAGGTTCCCCTTGGTTTTCTGGGTTTATTTATCTACGTTGATGTACATCTCTCTGATTGAGACATGGCGCGAGGCCTTGGCGTGCCTCATACGAGCGGTGAGTCGGGATACGCGGCGTCAATAAGGATGCAAAGGATATGTGAGTGGGAGAGCGAGTTGTATGACAGGAGGAGGAGGGGGAGCACAGGTCTCTGCAACAAAGGCACCACACGGGAAAATAGGCCAGAGAGATTGGATTGGAGGGCGCCCCGCATGACGCCATGGCAATCCATGGCAACGCATGGCAACGCATGATGCCCATGAGCCCTTGAGCCCTCGAGGACGAGGAGCAAGAGTGAGACGATGGCGTTTCGTTTGGGTCGAGCGGCATGTAACAGCAGATGATGGAGGATGTATCCAGCAGCCTGGATAGAGCTAATACAGCTACAGCTAGACACAACCGGGCCAGGTGGTCAGGCGGGAGGGGCTTGTAAAGTCATACAGGGGTCTTGCTTGCATGCGGCATCGAGGGAATGGAGAGCGGGGTAGATAGTAGATAGTTGTATAGGTGTATAGTTGAAGATGTTGTGTGAAGAAGCTCGCTCTCTTGTTGTAGATGTCTCTGTGGATGGATACGTCATTGTGCTTGGGAGACGAGACGTGGGGGAGATGATAGCATTATATATGGGGATCGCATCATGGCCACACATACATACATACATACATACAACACATGTACATTATATATCAAGTCCAAGTCCAAGGTATGCTGCGTGCGCCCACCAGCCGCGCTGTGTGTGCTACGTGCTGCATTGCATATTGCATTCGCATCTTGCATCTGCATGCAGTAAGAGAGAATAAAGAAAGAGGGGAAGCAAGCAAGCAAGCAGCGCCACCTGGTTGGTTCACTATAGATATCCGGCGACCACAAGGCGAATGAGATAAGTTGATTGAGTGGTTGAGTGAGTGATTGAGCGAGTGATTGAGTGAGTGATTGATTGATTGATTGATTGGTGTTGCGGACTTTGGAAGACAAGAGATGAGTAGTCTATGTGGAGGCGGTGTACAAAAGAAGGAATCGTGAAAGAGATATCGGCAGGCGCGTCGCCGGCCTCGGAGCAGTCGTCCGTTCCGTTCCTGCCTTGTCGCTTTGCCTTGCTCACTATGCATTGCCCACTTCAGCCCTGGCCTTGGCCTGGCCTGGCCGAATCTCGGCGGATAAAGGTGAGGTGAGGTGAGGGAGTCATACAGATAACATTGGCAGATACCCCCACACAACGAGTACGCGCTTGTCGGTGGCCGGTCGGAGACCTGGAGACCGCACTTGTCCACTACAGCACCACAGGCCGACTGTTGCTGTTAGTTTTGTTGCGGCGCATGGATCGGCCATTGGCAATTCTCTTGGCTTCTTTCCCGTGGTTTGGTCGATTTCTGGAACAACCGCGCCACGCGCGGATCCATGGGATCAGGCCGATCTCACGATGTGTCGTTCCTCCAAGTAAGTAGGCTGTCCATCCAGATGGCTGCCACCCAACGGCTGAATGCTGGATGAATGTATCGTTCGACATGTGCCGACGACGATCCGACACCACTCCTAGATTTCCGGACAATCGTCGTCCGGAACGTTTACGCATGACGCTATGCGCGCACCTCATCCGGGGCGAAAGAGTCACGACGACATGGCGGTGAAGGCAGACAAGACAGCAGGACAATATCGGGATATTATTCGGTATCTGGGCAGATATCTGTGTACGTGATGAGGCTTCTGTTATTTTGTTCTCATTCCCCTCTCCCCCTCTTGCTCTTGATCCCGTTCTTGTTCTTGTTCTGTTCTCGTTCCTGTTCTCGTTCCTCTTGTTCTTGTTGTGTCCTTATCTCTTGTCGGAACGATATGCTTGATGTCGTGTCGTATCTGCGCCGGACTTGTCACAATGGCCTGTTTTGTGCTGTGTCAATAAAGTCACGGGTACCGTGGGCGAAATGCGTAGACCAAATCCTGCAGCCCACCAAGGATTTAAAACAAAAAAGTGTCTACGTGGAAGCAAATCATAATCGTGCTATTCTCTGCACATGTATAAATTATATACAAGTGTATATATAGCGCCCTGAGCCGCCAACGCCGGGCGCAGCATCCGTTCGGCCTGATCTCTACGGCTGCTCTGGAAACATGACGACGATGGTTTGATCCTGGCGACGTTTCTCTGGACGGGCACGACGAGTGAGCGATCAAGATCAGGGTCCGCAGATCCCGTCACCCTTCCTCGACGCTTACCGGATCGCGAGCCGGGCGGCCGACCAATACACCAATACAAGTAGCTCTACACACGTTTCATATCCATATACACATCTACATAATCTAAAGGGCAGACTATCTCCAGTCCATGTCCCTGGCGAACAGGTGGTAACGCTAGGCCAAAGACCATGCATGCGTGAAATGTGATCCCAGATTGATACTGTACTGTACGGCACAGTACCCCATGCTTATGTTGTGCCGAAGCGCAAAACCGCGAGGCTTGCTGCTCACGAAGCGCACCGGAGATGACACGGCTGTTTCAAGCCGGATCCATGGCTGCTGACGACTGGGTGAATATCCTCCTCTCCTCTGTCCAGTACGTGCAAGTTTCCCTCCTGTGAACTGTAGATAGATATGTAACCAAATAACCTTGAACTGCATCAGTACGTACTCTTGGCCCGTGCTGGCCCGCGCCCCCCTTGTCTGCGACCGGCAGGCAGGATAGATAAGGTACCCTGGCTTTTTCCCATTTCCCAAAATGACGTGACTCGGCTCAGACCTCCAAATGCCTTTCACCACCCTCCCTCTCTCTCCCTCCCTCTCCCTCTCCCTCTCTCTCAGCTCGGCCGGAGAGCCCGTCCTGTACGCTCGTCCATAAGTGCAAGTTGAGCTTGGTCGCGTGTCCTCCCGTCCATGCCGGCCATGTTTTGCATGCGCATGGCCCTATTTGCACGCTTTGATGCTGAGCTGTCTGTCTGCTGAGGAGGAGTCATGAGAATAACGATGGCATGGCGCCAAAGTATCGAGTACATGACATGCATGTCCAGCTGTACAATCGAATCTGCACGAGAGTGCGCGATAGGGCGCTCGATAGGGTGGGGAAGATGGGAAACCACAAGTACCGCAGCCTGCGCGTGTACCTGCCTGGGTACTTGTTCCGGCGCTGAGGCGTGTCTCGAACCGCAGACCCTTGCTCTCGCACACCCGGTCACGGGCCATGTTATGCTGCTCAAGCGTAGCGGGGACCGCAAAGTCACAACGATGGTGGGGCGCTACCGGGATGGCTGCCAAGATTTTGCCTGCGAAGACGCTCCCTTGGGCGCTCTCGAGGGTCCAGCAGCGAGTGGCCGGCCGCTGACCGGGGCCGGGTAGCGTCCAGTCGATAGTACTTAAGTAGAGTAGATACGTTGCTTTAGCGTTGGGGATGTTTCTTTCTCCCTTGCCCATGCTTATTACTATGTATTGGTGGGCGTCCCTACTTATCACAACAACCTTTTTTTTTTCCCCTTCCCTTTCTTTCCTGCTCTCTCTCTCTTTCTCTCTCCCCCAGCACAAATCACACCAACTTGTCGCCAGACGTCACGAACCGCGCGACCTGTCTATCCCCATCCGCGACAAGTCGGACCTCGATAACGTCCGACCTCACGTCCGACCTCACCGGCCAGAAGAGGAAGGGACGTTCCCTGCTCGCGCCTCCTCCCTCTGTGATATCGTAGTTGGTTTGGTGCTTTGCTTGCATTCACGACTGCCTGTCGATTTTTCCAGCGTCGTCTCTGCCCGCCGTTGAAATTTTTTTTCCTATCAAGAGGTGAGCAAATCTCTCTTTTCCAACCCGCACGCCCAAACGCCAACGAAGCCTCGCCTCTGCCCTTTTGCACAACCCCGTTGTTGTCCTCTTCGTCCCCCGCCTTGTGTCTCCGCTTGTTCTGGTCACCACCACGAGCCTCATTTTCATGCCCGGTGCGTGACCCCCCGAGTATACGGCCTGTGTGACTTGCTGCTGCGTACGACTTTGTCGTCGGCTCATCGTGGGCCCATGGCAAGATACCGCCGCCAGCACCAAGGACGAACGAGAGCGCCTCCTGCCCTGCACCCTCCCGCTTGATCCTCTTTTATTCCATCTGACCTCCCAGTCCCTCTCTGTCCCTCTCTGCCCCTCCTGTCCCTCCTGTCCCTCTTGTCCCTCTTGTCCCTCTTGTCCCTCTTGTCCCTCTTGTCCCTCTTGTCCCTCCTGTCCCTCCTGTCCCTCCTGTCCCTCCTGTCCCTCCCGTCCACCAACCCTCATAGCCGAGTAGCGGCATTTGATATACGGATATCTATTCGTTGCTAACCTCCTCCCTCCCAGGTCGTCCTGTAGTGTGCGCTTCAAGACTCGCCTCTCTGGTCGTCTTGCCTGGTATAAGCAAGCAGCCTTCCCCGGACGTGAAAGAAGAAAAAATCCTATAAAGAAAAAAAGGAAATAAAATAAGAAACCTGCGAGTCATGCTCCGAGCCCGACCGTGTTTTCATTAATCTCTCAACCTTTGCGCCCGTCCATCTCGACCACTTGACCACTTGTCTAGTAGTGTTGCGAACGATTGAATACAATACGGCGACGTAGCAGATCTTGGGTTTTCTTGTCATCTCCACGGCCGCCTCCGAAATCCAAAATCTTCTAGACTGCCCCCGATGCATCTCGAGATATAACTCGCAATGGATTCCGAAGACGGGGAGTTTTTCGTAAAGGTAACCCCCTTCTCTCCTCTTCTGCCTTTGTGCCTGCTGACCCATGACCATTTTTTTCAGCAACTGGCCAGCTTTGTGCGCAGCCACGAAAAAGCCCTCGCCAACGCCTTGCAATCGAGACGCCCTGCTGCACCTCGACATGGCCACTCTCAGAGCACCTCGTCCGTCACCGTCCAGCCGTCTACGGCCCTCCCCGAGCGGCCGGCGACGTCTGCGTCGTCAGCCACCTCCACCCTCGTCTCCGCCTTTTCGCTCGGCTCCTTCAAGTTCACCTCCAACAACGCCAAGTCGGCAAAGCTGGCCCTGACGCCCCATCACCTCTTCTACCTGCTCTCCCGCTTCGAGGAGCTCGCCATCCCGGTCGGTCCCATGAAAATCCGCCTCGAGAACCTGCACGACTCCACCACCGCCGCAAACTACGTTTCCTTCCTCAGCAACACCCACCGGTCCCGGAGCCGTGATGCCGACGGGAGCTCCATCCATTCCGTCTCGAGCGTCCGCAGCGTCATGTCGGGCATGTCGGCCCTCTGGCAAAGCTTTGCCATCGGCGCCAGCATCTCCGCCGCCCGCACCGAGCGCCAAAAGGCCGCCCTCCAGGCCGATCTCAAGTACCTGTACTCGGCCTTCACCAAGATCCCCTGCCTCAGGCTCGCCCCCGACAGGAGGGCCCGCCTGATCAAGGGCTACGAAGAGTTCCCCTTTGACTCGGCCGTCCCCCTCCACGTCTTCAAGAACGTGCAGAGCCTCGAGGTCATGAGCATCGACTTTCGCCAGTTCTTTGGCTGGGACCGCATGGCCGATCAGCTCCGGTCCCTGACCTTGAGGCGCGCCAACATCGAGGATCCTGCCGACATGCTCGTCGACATAGTCCTCGACGACATGGACAAGCGCCGCCGCAGGACGTCGAGGGCACAGGCCCTCATGTCGCCCGCCGCTTCGTGGCAGGCCCACGCCAGCCCGCGCCGCAGCTACTCGATGCACCACCCGGAACTGCGCAAGTCCATGTCGATGCCTGGCTCGCCCGACCCCCGCACCTCGCTGGCTGACCTGCGCGTCGGGTCCGTGCCCCTCAGCGAGCACGCCGTCGAAGACGTCCCGCCCAGCAGGCGGCCGTCGCTGGGTGGTGCGGCGCCTGACGATGATAACAGCAACAATGGCAACAATAGCAGCAACAATAACAGCAACAATAACAGCAACAATAACAGCAACAATAACAGCAACAATAACAGCAGCAGCAGCAGCAACAACAACAACAGCAACAGCAACAGCAACACCAAAAACACCAACAATAGCAACAGCACCACCACCACCAACGGCCCCGCCTCCCACCACCGCCCTCGCAGCAATTCGCCCATGCGTCCAACCAGCTCCCGCAACCACAGCCATCCCCGTGGCTCGTACCACAAGATGCGACGGTCCGGATCCGGCAGCTCGCAGTCCAGCCTCTCCGACTCGTGGCACGTGCGCGGCAGCAGCTCCGGCAACATGCTCAACCACATCCTCCCGCCCTCCAAATGGCGGTTCCTGAGACACCTCGGCCTTCCCGAGAACGCCCTCACCACCATGTCCACCGCAAGCCTCCTCCCGCTGTCCAACACCCTGTACTCGCTCGACCTCTCGTCCAACCTGTTCGCCGAGATCCCCGACAGCCTGTCCACCCTGACCGCCCTCCGCGCCCTGAACCTGGCCCACTGCATGATCGACTCGCTGCAGTCGCTGACTCGCAACCCCCTGCCTGCCATCACGGCCCTCAACCTGAGGGGCAACCGCCTCAACTCGATTGCCGGCATAGAGAAACTGCTTCCGCTCGAGAGGCTGGACCTCAGAGACAACCTGCTCGCGGACCCCGTCGAGATCAAGCGGCTGACGGGCATCCCCGACATACGCGAGATATGGGTCGAGGGAAACCCCTTCACCCGCACCCACCGCAACTACCGCCTCCTCATCTTCAACTACTTCCGCAGCACCCCGGGCTACACCGACGACCCCATCATCGACGGCACCGGACCCTCGTACGGCGAAAGGAAGCAGATGATTGACCGCGTGCCCATGCCGGCCGCCGTGCCTGTGGTAAAGACTGCGATGCCCCAGCCTCCCGTGGTTGACGTCGCCAGCTCTCACGTCGTCGACGTTGCTCGGGAGCCTGCTGCCCCTCGCAAGGACCGGCCCATCCCCAGGGCCGTAGCCAGCGACCCCAGCACCCGCCGTCGCAAGACCCCCAAGCGACGTATCGTGGATCTTGCCATGCCCAACGACGAGGCGGCCACGACGGCCCCGGCGGCCCTGGCTCTCGGAACCAGTCTTGGCGAGACCGAGGGCAACTACCGCATCTCGAACCTGGAGGAGACACCCCCAACGTCATCCATCGCAGCGTTTGCGGACGCCAACATGGCGGCCGCTGCAACCAAGTCGATGCCGGCATTGACCGGATCCGCCGTCGCGATGGGGCCGGGAGCCCCTCGAGCGGAGCTGCAACTGAAGGCGGAGCTGCCGCCAATCTACGACACGGCGCCAGCCGAGAATCGCGTCTGGGCAGAACCGGGATGGAGGCCGTCTCCGGACTGGGACGCCAACGCCGAGCTGTACCGGCGCAAGATAGAGGGCCTGCGTGACAAGGTCGGCACCGACTACCTGAGCGTGCTCAGCGATGCGACGTGGGACCCGTCACGGCCGCCAGAGTATGTTGCCTCGGATATACTAAGCAGCCCGACCACTACGATGCGCCCCATCACCCCGTCGACGCGTCCTCCCAGTGCGCAGCCCATCCACACTGGACGGACCCTGGGGTGATTCACCACCCTTACTCTTATGCGATGGTGCTCACTCACCACCCTTCCTCTTATATACCTTGGTACTGTGACCACATGATGATACCCCTGGGCTGTTGTCCGTCCGGACACGAGGGTCCGGCGGCTCATTTTGCACACCCTACTTTAGCCTTCGATACTCTCTACCCTACTCTTCAATTCCATTTTCTGTCCACCGATATTTTGTCCCCTGGTATGGGTGAACTGGTTTCCGTTCGGAGCATAGCGTAAAGGCGTTGTGGTGTTTTTTAATTTTTTTTCCTATTATTTTCTTTACCTTACTTTACTTTTGTTCTCTTGATTTGAATTGTGAGAAAGCCTTGGAAGACTTTTGCAGGTCGCACACGACTTGGTCTTTTAGGGGATCTCATCTGGAAACGAAGCTCTCTTCGTCATCTACGTATTCCATCTTTGTTTCTTTCCCTCGGACGCTGTCTGGGCCGAGGCCGAGGCGTGCCTCGGACTCTCGGCTGATTTATGGGGCATCTTTTGATACGGTTCCCAAAAAGAAAGGTGGTTTCGGTGGCTATGGGATCTTTGCTCTGAGGGCACTGTGCGGAGGCATTGGCTGAGCAACTTAGTTGGTGACGATAATCCAAGCGAACAAGCATCAGTTTACACTTTCAGTTGCAGTGATGTCTTGATATAAGATGGAGCCAAACTTTGGCTGTGGATTTGTGTACGAGCTGGCGCAGGTCACCGTCATTCGTCATGGTCATGGTCCTTTCCAGACAGTACGAATATGTAGGCAGCCTCATGGACATGGCTCCCAAGTTGTGATGCGCTATTGCTATTGCCGGGTAAGGCGCTTACTTCTATTTCGGGCATGCAAGGCGTGGCAGGGCGTGAGTTCGCGCATCGTGGGCCCTACACTAGTCGCGCAGGGGGTAAGTTGAGGCGAGCGGGGATAGATAATGTCCGGGCCGGGATATGTGGGGTACTTTGAGTTTGTTATCACATCCAGGAACCTTTTGATACATACGCTGGTTATTAATACTGAAGATGATCGTTCTCTGGACATCCCATCCATTGTCGGCGGGAGACGGCAGATGGAGAGCCAGATGTGTCTTGCTTTGTAGTGGATACGTTTATCTTGGATCCCACCAATGTGATGTCGTCTGATATTGTTGGTTCGTCTCTTCAATGGCAGGTTGATAGATTGCTCGCAGGGATCCATCCTTTCTTGTTCGATGGACGTGACGTCGACGAGGACGACAGCATGTATAAATTGGCATGGATATGCAGATACGATATGTAGATGGCAGATAAGTAGATAGATAGCAGATAGATAGCAGATAAGTAGATGATTATGGTAGATAGGCAATTAATCACGTGCCGGCAAAATTGACTCAGCGGCCCGACAGATGGCCCGTGCGGGATGGAGGAAACGCGCTCCTCCTGTTTTTGCAGAGCCGCCTTCTGATAACCAGATTCGTCAAGCCATGGTCCCGCGCACGACAATGCCGAGTATCCCTCTCCGACACCGTATGTGACTGCGCAAACCCGCCTCGACCGGTTGGCGCTGGCCCTCTGCAGCCGCTGTATGTGTTGCGCCTGCCAATCCAGGCGCGACGACGTCTTTCTCCCATCCGAACGCGGCTTGGACAACTCCAACGTCAACTCCAACTTCCACCGCCACCGCTAATGCCAACGCCTCCATCGCGACACCCTCCCAGAGCGCGCGGTCCCGAACACACACACACACTGCTCCTCCAAAAAGGAGAAAAGAAGAAAAAAAAAAACATGGTGCCAAAGCCGCTGTCGAGGCGCCGCAAGACTGCCGGCCCAGCAAAACGACGTGGCCGGCCGCTCACTTCGAAGGCGCCGCCCACTCCCCCCCCACTGATAATAACCGTCGCCAGCAACAACAGCAGCAACAACAACAGCAGCAACAACAACAACAGCAACAGCCCTCCAAACCTTCCCACCACCCCCATCCCGGCACTCGCTGCTGCCGCTGCCGCTGCCCCCGAGGACGCCTCGCCAGACTCCTCCTCACTGCCCACGTTGAGGCGACGACGCTACGTCCCTGGCGGCGCCGGTGGCGGAGGCCGCTTCGTCGAGGAGGACGTTTCGGTCGGTGCCCTGGCCACGCCTGCCACGGCGAGGCCGCGTCCCGCGCCGGGCTCGCGAAGACCAAGCACACGAACCCCGACCACCTACCCCCGCCGCGAAAAGAGCACTCGCATCCGCAACCCGACCGAGCGTGCCGCCGCCGAACGAATGCCCTTTAGCTCGGCCGCCGCCGTGGCCGCCGCCGTCGTCCAGAGCGAAGGTTACAAGCCCAGAGAGGAACGTGGGTGGGAGGAGTTCCACCCGGACCTCGACATTGATGCCAAGCTGAAAGCCTTCCGCGCCGAGCTCATCGATGGCACTGCACGCCCGACCACGCCCGGCGCCGCCGCCGCCGCGCCTGCCAATGGCTCCAGCACCCCCATAAAGGACCCGCCACACCCTGCGTCGACCGGCAACACCCCGAATCGCGCCCTCGATGATCACGGCGCCCTCGATGATCCCGCCGCCGATGCCGATGCCAGTGCCAGCGCCAATGCCAGCGCCAGCGCCGATGCCAGCGTCAGTGCCGATGCCAGTGCCAACGACAATGCCAACGACAATGCCACGCCCACCAGACGACGGCCCGCACGCCCGACCAGAGACTACGTGTCCTTGTTCGCAGCCAGACTGGCCGAGTCCGCAAAGCCGCCTCCGCCCAAGGTGCTGCCGATCCACAACCAGACCCCCAAGGAACGCCTCGACCTCAAGCTGCCGTCGTATCGCAAAACAACGCGCGTCATGCACTTTGAGAGCAAGACCTTTGGCCAGGCGCGCTACGTCGACAAGGCCATGAGCAACGTCGGCTACCAGGAGAGCGACAACTACATCCGCCCCGAAACCACCCTCATCAAGGCTGCCGAGATCAACTGCGACGAAGACGCCGATCACGTGCTGCTGCTCTCGTCCTTGCTCCACGACGACCAGGCGCAGCAGCAGCATCACCACCACCACCACAACCAGCCGCACGGCAGCGCGGCTGGGGGGGGCGGCAGCGGCGGCGGCGGCCTCGGCAAGGTCGAGTATGACATGGACGAGCAGGACGACATGTGGCTCGAAGCCCTCAACAAGCAACGGAGACTGCTCGACCTGGAGCCCGTCACGCGCGAGCTGTTTGAAATCACCATCACCAAGATCGAAAAGCAGTGGCACGTCCTCGAAAAGCGCATACCAAAGCCCAACCCCAGGCCGCCCCAGACCCATCGCCCAAGGTCCGGCTCTGCCGCCGCCGTCAGCGGCGAGCCCCAGGTCGGGGAGGAGCAGGACACCAAGTGCGCCATATGCGACGACGGCGACTGCGAAAACGCAAACGCCATCGTCTTTTGCGACGGCTGCGATCTCGCCGTGCACCAAGAGTGCTACGGCGTGCCTTTTATCCCCGAGGGCCAGTGGCACTGCCGCAAATGCCAGCTAATTGGACGAGGGATTCCGGTAAGTCTGTCTGATTCTGCATGGCCTGCCTGCCGCATGCGCTGCGTGCGTTGCGTGCAGCGCATTGCATGCACGCACGCATTCGCGCGCCCACTTGGTTGCTTGTTTTCCTGCTTGCTTGTTTTGCCTGCTTGGTTGCTTGTTTTGCTGGCTTGCTCGCTTTGCTTGCTCGCGCTAATGGCCTCTCTCTCCCCTCATACAGACGTGCATCTTTTGTCCAAACACCGACGGCGCCTTCAAGCAGACCAACTCCTCCAAGTGGGCCCATCTCTTGTGCGCCATGTGGATCCCCGAGGCTTCCCTGGGAAACCACACCTTTATGGAGCCCGTCATGGACGTCGAAAAGGTGCCCAAGACGCGCTGGAAACTCAGCTGCTACATCTGCAACCAGAAGATGGGCGCTTGCATACAGTGCGGTAACAAGGCCTGCTACCAAGCGTTCCACGTCACGTGCGCCCGCAGGGCTCGCCTCTTTCTTAAGATGAAGACGAGCCAGGGCTCCCTGGCCGTCCTGGACGGAGGCATGGTCCTCAAGGCCTTTTGCGACAAGCACTGCCCCCCCGACTACACGGCCGAGAACGCCGTCGAGGATGCCACCAAGGCCGCCCAGCGCCACTACAGGAAAGCCATGAAGGGCAGGATCTGGGCCGACAGCCAGGCCGCGGCCAGCGCCATCGCTGCCACCCACCGCGACGCCGCCGCCGCCGCCGCCGCTGCTGCTGCTGCTGCTGCTGCTGCTGCTGCTGCTGCTGCCACTGCCACCACCACTACCACCACCACCACCACCACCACCGAAAACTCCCCCTGGGAATCGCAGACCACCGGCGCCAAACCCTCGGCGACCTCGTCCGACAAGAGAGGGCAGCCCGGAAAGCCGATATGGAGGCTTCCCTCGGGGGCTCCCGTCATACCCCACGCCCTGTTTGAGGCGGTCGAGTCGTCGCTGCAGCGCTTCGGCCTGCGGAAACGCAAGGAGTACGTTGCCGACGCGTGCCGGTACTGGACCCTGAAGCGCGAGTCGAGGCGCGGCGCGGCGCTGCTCAAGCGGCTGCAGCTTCAGATGGACACGTTCTCCTCCATGGAACTCACCAGACGCGATTTCGCCTCCATGGGGCCAGGCGGCAAGCCCCGCCTGGCAAGACGCATCGAGTTTGCCAGGAGCCTCATGAGCGACCTGGAGCAGCTCAAGGATCTGTCGGAGGCGCTTGTGCAGAGAGAGCACCAGAAGCTGGAGGCGGCCGAGGTCGAGCAGGACTTTGTCGATATCTGCTACTTTCCGATTGCCAAGCAACTGCTCCCAGCCATTGAAAAGGCCATTGCGTGAGTGGATGAATCCTGCCCTCTCCCACACCCGCACCTGCGGCGATCGTTTCAAGCTGACCAATCGCACCACATATATAAAAAAAAACAGACTCGACAAGAACGTCTTCACCCCTGCTCTCGAAAAGATCCTCTCCAGGCTCCAGTCGAGAGGGTACCCTACAACCCTGCCCCTTGCACACGACCTCTGCAAGGCTGTCCACGAGACCATCAACGCGGGGCCGCCACAAGCAGAATTTTCGTCGTCGAGGAATTCCATGCCCGCTGACGCTTCGCCGACCAAGTCCAACTTCTCCGATATCAAGGAGCGGCGGAAGCTGGGGAAGCGAATACTCAAGGCCGCGCAACAGTTCCTCGAGACTGCGCTGCAGCTCGAGGCCGACATCACACAAAAGCCCCTCGAGGCAATGCTGACGGAGCTGGACGGCATGATCGATGCGGCTCTGGAGATGCAGCGCCCGTCCACCACGGTTTCCCAGATCAACGGCGACGCTGACATGACGGACGCGCCCGTGGCGGCCGAGAGCAGTGGCCACCGTCATCGCCACGACAGCGACGCGATGGATACCGCCGAGGACGATGGCGTCAGCGTGGAGAACAGGGCCATGCCAAAGCTGGCCAACGGCCTCCACTCAGCAGCGTCGTCGGTCATGGGAGGCGCCGAAACCATCAAACCCAGCATCGAAATCTCCAGCAGGTATGCCCCCGGCTCCGCAGCAGCAGCGCTGCCTGCGCCGCCAACCCCTCCCCGGTCGAACGGCAGTCTCGGCAAGGAGCCCAGCAACCCTCTCTCGGAAGGCGGGATCCCCTGGTATCTCAAAAAGTTCGACCCGCGTGGCCTGACGGTTCTGGATGCCGTGTGGATGGACAACAGAGCGCAGAGTCTCAGCGAAGAGCTCACCGACATTGACGATGACGAGTTTAAGGGGCTCGCCAGGGAGATTGCCGGCGAGGAAGCCATGACCCCGTCGGCCACGGAGCCGGAGCAGCCAGAAGAGTCGCAGCCGGTCGTCGCGCCCAAGCCGAGAAACACGAGGTCGTCCAAGAGGCGGACCAGGACGTCGACACGAAGGCGCTGAACCGGCGACGGTCCGGAATAGACGCTTTGCCTTGTAACAACACCACGACCACCATTTGCCCGCAGGGGCGGTTGGTCAAGTTGATAGCTCATTTCCCACACCAGCATCTGATTTCGCTTCATCTACACGGATGGGAACGCCGCCATGACGGGCCGCAGGTCGGGGGGGGGATTGGCTGCCGCGTCTGTCGCATAGCTGTTATTATATCATTATATATTTATTGGTCGGCGAGGTCGGTGGCGTTGAGGCTGTTCTAGAGGTCGAGGGCATTGGCGCAAGGCGATAGCGAATGGGCATTATAATATATGTCCTCTGTTAATTTATGGTATTATTATGTCATAGAAGAAAGAAGGGAAATCGTATTATCGCATTTATCCGGCTGCTATGTTTATTAATTAGACAGTTGTCATGTCATATATTTATCTGGTATGTAATTATAGATTGATATCTTTGGGAGACGGTTTATATATTTATATACGACAACGTATTATCTAATCACGTTTCTCTAGAATTACGCTAATCCATATCGAACCTCCAAGGCAAAAAAAAAAAAATTAAAAATTAAAAAAATAAAAAAAAATATTCTTCAACCTACATGATCGAACCTCAGTCTCCATAATGGCCACCTCGCTCGCCAAGCAGCTTGCCCAGATCTCTGCAAGCTCCAGGTCGTCCCTCAATGTCAAGGCCCAGAAAGCGGCGCACTCCAAGTCGTTGATATGGGATCCCTCTGTCGCAGCCACGCAGAGCTTCGAGACCGTCTATGCGGCTTGTATCGAGGGCTTCGAGGAGCTCTGCCAGCTCGACAGCCGCTTCGCGGCCTTTGCGACGACAATCTTTAGCGAGCAGAGCCAGAGCGAAGACCGGACCCAGCTCTCGGCGGCCGAGAATGCCGAGCTCGACAAGAAGGCCGAGGCGTTTCTCCGCCTCGTCGGCAGCCGCCTGAGGCTCATGCCGGCCATCAAGTCTCTCGAATGGCTCGTTCGCAGGTTCAGGTATGTCGGCCGTCCGGATGACCATGACCTGACCCACAGTATTCGAGTCAGTCAGTCAGTCAGTCAGTCAGTCAGTCAGTCGAGTGCTGATGCTGTTTTGCCAGAATACACCAGCACACCACGTCGACCCTCATCGCCACTTTCCTGCCCTACCACGCGACCCCTGCCTTTGTCACTCTTCTCTCCATACTCCCGCCGACGCTTCCGAGCGAGTACCAGTTCCTCGCCCCCTACGCCAAGGCCCTGCAGTCGCCGCCGCGCGCCGCCATGGTCCGCTGGGCCGTTCAGAACACCGCCTTCCTTACCTCGTTCTCCGAGCACACCCTCGAGACATGCCGTGCGCAACAGCACTACCCGGCCCTCGTCGCGTTCTGGGGCGGCATCATGACCGAGGCCGTCAACGAGCTGCTCGACAAAAACAGGTCCGGCAGGCAGGCCGTGCAGGCCCTCAACGACCAGGCCATGCTGCACCGGTTCGGCCCCATCCTGGGCAGGGCCATGTCCCAGAAGAAGGCGCCCGGCGTGCAGGTGGCCGCGTACATGGCGCTCTCGGTGCTGGTGGCAAAGGGCAGCCTCGACGACGCGGCCATCACGGCCTTTATGGAGCAGCTGGTGCACGGCTGGGCGGCCGAGTCGGGGCGTCCCGGCCTGTTCTGCCTGGCCATACTGGCCCAGCATCGGTCCTGGACGCGGCTGCCGACCAAGGTCACGAGGTCTCTGCTGAAGATCAGCAAAGTGGCCGACATCCTCGCCGACATTGGGGCACAGCAGCGCGTCGACAACCTCGCAGCCGGCCTGTGTCTGGCCCTGGTCGACAGGATCTCGCGCAGAGGCGACGCAAAAGGCCTCCCGGTGGTCGCCAAACTCATCGCCAGCCACGTCCTGCACGAGAAGCAGATGGCGGCCGTCATCAGGTCCCTGCTGGAGGTGGCAGTCGGGCTCGATGGCGGCGTCGACCTCGACGGCAGCCTCAGACGGCAAATCAACTCTGCTCTGGTCGGTATCCGCGCATCCGGCAGTGTCTTGTTTGACGAGATCCTCCTCCATTCGGGGTTCAGCATTGAGGAGCTCGAGATGAAGCTCGACCCGGCCATCAGACCCGGTGCCACGCCCGAAAAAGCCCTTGCTGAGACGGGAGCGACACAAACGGGAGCGGTCTCGGAGGCGGCAGCACATGCTGCCACCACCACGGCCGAGGCCGTCGAGGCATCCATCCAGCAGCTCTCCGCTTCCAACGGCACTCTTGGCGACTGTCTCGGGCCCGATGCTGGCTCGTTGTTTGCCGAAGCGGCCCACGTCTTTGCGTCCTCGGTTTCCCTGCAACCCGCCCACCCTCAGCTCCTGTCGTCGTTTTCCCAGCTGCCGCAGCTGGCCAAGTCCGAGGGGCGCGGGGACTTGGCCTACTTTGCCTTTTTCATCCGCATCTGGTGCGGCCCTTATCCCGCTCTCGTCAAGGCGGCAGCACTGGAGCTGGCGAACGAAGCGATCAAGAAGTCGGATCACGGGCCAGACTCGGAGGATGCCCAGTTCCTCATCCCCTACTGCATCGCCGCTCTCTCGGACCCATCTCAGAGGGTTCGTCGAGCGGCTGCGAATCTTGTCGCGTCCGTGGTGTCTTGTGCTTCCAACGACAAGGACAAGGACAAGGACAAGGCCAAGGACAAGGCCAAGGACAAGGCCAGGGCCAAGCAGCACTCTGCCAAGATGTACGGCCATGCTGACGAGGGCCTCGTGATGGGCCCCGACACCACGGCAAAGCTCCTGCTCTCGGTACTCGTCGCGTCGGCCGAAGAGTGTGTCATGCACGCCGGTCACATTCACGCCGTGCTCGAGGCTTCAATCGACGACTCCAAATGCAAGCCAGCCGCCGAGCCGCAGAACGACACCAAAGACGCCAAAGACGCCAAGACAGCGCCTTCGCTCTCCAAGCAGGCCCGGCTGCAGATATTCGTCTTTCTCTCCAAACACGCAACGCTCACCCCCCTGGTGGCCGTCAAAGAGCGTCTTCTGGCATCCCTCAACGAGGTCCGGGCCGTATCGTCCACCGCCAGAACCCAGGTCCTGCTGCCGCTCTTGGAGTGGTGGGCCGGGCTCCCCGCCTCTGCCGCAACACAGCTCTGCCAGGAGGCCAGAGTGTCCGAGTCGAGCCTGGACGAGCACTGTGTCCGGGTTGTCGTCCCAAACGACCGCGACGGCCTGTCCCGTCTCGTGCAAGTAGCCAAGAGCAGCACGGCCGAGCAAAGACCACACCTCACCACGTCGGCGTTTGCGCGTCTCCAGAAGCTCTGGCCTTGGATCAAGCCAAATGCCCAGATGGCCATGGCCCGCGAGATGCTGGATCTCTCCCAGACCCATGGCGCCTCCTCCGCGGACCGGCCGAGCCTCGTGGCAGCCGAGGCGGCCGGCCTCTTGCAAAACGTCCAGCTGACGACAGACATCCTTCACGGCTTTCTGGAAAGCATCCACACGGGCGTCAAGGCGGCCGCGGAGCAGCCTCCTCCCGGCAAGCGTCGGAAAACCAGCAGCTCGCCAGACTCGAGCCGCGGCCAGGCCACCGCGGCCGATGCTGAACATGAACACGAACAAGAAGAACGTGGCGCGACTCTTCGCCGCGCAACGTTTGTGCTGCGGCTGGTCCTGGGCTCGGATCCTGCCAGCCACGCCGACCTGTTCGATGCCCTCTTCAGCACCCTCGGCGAGCTCCAAAACTTCAGGGTCGTTGTCGGCTCCGACCTCGGCTACCTGCAGAACATGGTCCTGCGCAGCCTTCTCGCCATGATGCCAGCGTACCGGGAAAACAAGGGACTCAGGATCGACAGCTCCAGGGGCCACGGCGACCTGCTCGTCAACTGCGTCCAAAAGTCGTCCAGCCCCATGGTGCAGAACGTAGCTCTCCTCCTGATCGCCGGCCTGGCCAGCGCCGCGCCCGAGCTGGTCCTGCACAGCGTCATGCCCATCTTCACGTTTATGGGCGCGTCGGTGCTTCGCCAGAGCGACGACTACTCGGCCCACGTCGTCAACCAGACAATCCACGAGGTGATACCGCCGCTGATTGCGTCGCTGCGCAAGGGGCAGAAGGATCCCGTCCTGGGCGCCGCCGAGCTGCTGGTCAGCTTCACCACGGCGTACGAGCACATTCCGGCGCACCGCAAGGAGGGCCTTTTCGTGTCCCTGACCAACACGCTCGGCCCGAGGGACTTTTTGTTCGCCGTCGTCAGCATGCTGGTCGACCGGTACGGCCCGGACACGACGTCGGCGCTCAACTTTGCGACGGAGCTGCTGGCCAAGTTTGGCGTCGACGTCCAGCTCGAGGCCCTGATCCAAATCACCCATCTCGTCAGGGGGCTCTTTGCCAAGCCCAAAGCCGCCCTGTCGACAACACTCCTTGGCCACGCCGCGCCGCGCCGTGGGGGGGGCAAGGACAAGGACAAGGAGGATAAGGACAAGAAGGACAAGGACAAGGACAAGGACAATGACAGAGATATTGACGAGACGGCGGCCCGCCAGCTGGCGGCCCTGCCGGCCCTCTTGGGCAACAAGACGCTGAGACCGCAGTTTGAGCGCCTCGCCAGGCGCGACGACATGGAGGCGGCCAGGCTGCGCGAGCTGCATGCTGCCCTCTTTGAGAGCATTCTGCTTCTGTCCGAGACCTTCAAGGGCCACAAGGCGCTGCAGAGCCAGTGCGGACTCGGCCTGGCGTCGCTCCTGAACCTCTTCGCCATAGGCGAGTTCACCAAGGCGGCCGAGAGCCTCCTGGACCGGCCCAACGCGGTGCTCAGGCAAAAGGTCCTCCGTGCGGTCGAGCTGCGCGTCCAACGCGAGAGCAGCAACGACGTCGACGCGCAGGCCGCCCTCGTCGCCTTCCTCCCGCAGCTGACTGCTCTCATCCGCGAGTCGGCCGACGTCAAGTACAAGCGCACGGCCGTCGCCTGCGCCGACAAGATCGCCGACAAGTACGGCAGGAGGGACGTGGAGGCGGTCGCGGCGGCCGCGTCGACAATCGCCAGCGGCCACTGCCTGGGACAGACGGACAGGGCGCTCCAGATCATGTCGCTCCTCTGCCTCGCGTCGCTGGTGGACGTGCTCCGCGACGCAATGGTGCCGGTCCTTCCCGTGGCGGTGCCGGAGGCGCTCCGCTACCTCCGAGCCAGCCTCGGCGGCCGCGATCCCGACTCCGAGCTGCACTCTGCAAGCTACGCCTTCTTCACCGCCCTCGCCGAGCACCTGCCCTACATGATGTCTGCCGCCTACGTCGACGAGCTGCTGCAAATCTCCAGCGTGTCGGCCGAGTCGGGCCGACTCGGCCAAGAAACCAAGGACGCGAGACGCGGCTGCCTGCAGCTCCTGGCCCGACAGATGGAGGCCAAGGAGTTGATGACGGCGCTGCAGAGGGACTGGTCGGCCGCGTCGACGGCCGGATTCGAGGTGAGTCGGAGAGCAGAGCCCCTGCGTTTTGTTGCTGTTTGTTACGATCGTCGTACCCCCTTGACGAGAGGAGAGAGATGTTGGTTTGCTGACCGCAAAGCACGCAGGCCATCTCGGAGCACCTCGACATGCTGGGGCTCGCCATCGGCCATCACTCCAAATCCGCGATAGCCAGCAATGTCTGGCTGCTCTCCAAGATGGTGATGAGCGCCTTGGATCTACGGAGGCAGCGGTTCCTCGGCGGCAACCTGGACGACGAGGCTTGCCGGCGCCTGGAAACCATGGAGCAGACGGTTTACGGGCTGACGCTCAAGATGATATACAAGCTCAACGACGGCACCTTCAGACCCGTCATGACGCAGCTGATGGAGTGGACGTCGTCGGTCCCGCCATCGTCGTCGTCGCAGTCGCAGTCGCAGTCGCACGCACACCGGCGATTCAGCGTATACGGCTTCTTGCTCGTCTTTTTCGACAGCCTCAAGTCGATAGTGACGAGCTACGGGGCATATGTGGTGGAGGACGCGGCCAAGGCGCTGGGGAGCGCCAGGGTGACGGTTCCGATTGAGCGGCGTCTGTGGGCGCGCGTGCTGGCGGTCCTGGCAAGGTGCTTCGAGCACGACCAGGACGAGTTCTGGCAGGCGCCGGCGCACTTTGGGGCCGTGGCGCCGGTCCTCCTGGGGCAGTTTGCGCGCGCCACGGCGGTGGACGTGTCGGGCGACCTGATCCCGGCAGTGGTGGCGCTCGCGGCGGCGGTGGATTCGCAGGCCCTGCACAAGGAGATCAACTCGGCGCTGCTCGGCCATGTGCGGTCCGAAAAGGCCGAGGTGAGGCTTGCTGCGGTCAAGTGCCAGCAGGCCCTGACCGAGCGGCTTGGCGAGGAGTGGCTCGCGTCCCTTCCGGAGATGCTGCCTTTTATTGGCGAGCTGCAGGACGACGACGACGAGGCCGTGGAGCGCGAGACGTGCAGGTGGATCGTCAAGATTGAGGGCGTGCTGGGCGAGAGCCTCGACTCGATGCTGCAGTAGACTCAATGAAATAGATATCTGTGTATGAAGAGATAGCTGTGAAAATAGATACTGGTGGATGAAAAGAGGGACTTGGAGATACAACTGTGGAGTGGTGCTTTTATTGCGTCTATATGTTGTCTATCTATCTATGCGCTTGTGCGTTGCGTCTATACCCAGTGGCCTATATCCATATATATACTAGAAACGCGAAATGTCTCGGCCGAATATCCACGTCATGGCCCAGTAAACGGGCACCATGATCTTGTTGCGGATGCTCATGCTCTTGGTCAGGTAGGCGGTGCGCCAAAGGATCCAGGCAGCGCGGCCCTTGAGCTCGTCGGCACCGCTCTGGTGGATGGCCCTCCAGCTCCCAATGTAGGCCATGATGCCCAGGTTGCGGAACTTGAAGGGCTTCCTATCGCTCTCGCTCGCGCTTGCGGGCATGTTGAGCTGCCTGCCCAGATAGATGGCCTGCTGGCTGGCCACCTGCGCGGTTGCCGGGTAATGCTTGCCGCGGACGACGCTGCAGTCGCCAATGGCGTACACGTCGGGCAAGACGGCGTCGGCGTCGGCGTCTGCCAGGACGCGCATGTGCTCGTCGGTGAGGATGCCGCCCGTCTTGGGGTCTCTGCGGACGCCGCGAAGGCGCGACAGGAGGGGATTCTGGGCCAGGCCGGTGCTCCAGACGACGATGCCGGCGTGGACTTTGCTGTGGGAGCCGTTTTGCCTGATGTTGAGCGTGAGGAGGCCGATTTCGCGTTCGTGGGCGGCCTCGTTGGGGTCCTTCTCGTCCTCCTTCTCCGGCCCAGGACCATCATCATGATGGTCGCCGGCCCGGACGATTGTCTGTATCATGGCTTCTGTCCTGACGCGGATCCGCTGGCGTCGAAACATCTCGGTCGCGTAGCTGGCCAGATCGCGATCAAACATGGGGAGCACGGTGGGCGCGACGTCAAAGACGGTGATGGCGACGAGCGGCACCAGGTCAGGGTACAGACGCGGCAGGTCCTCGTGGACGAGGTCGTGCAGCTCGGCGGCGAACTCGACGCCGGTGGGACCGCCGCCGACGATGGCGAAATGGAGCAGCTTGCGCCTCAGCGCGTCCGACAGGTCCGGCCTCGACGCATGCTCAAACAGAGACAGCAGGCGGAGGCGGATGCGGCGCGCGTCGGTGGCGGTGCGGAGGAGGTTCGCGTGCTCTCTGACGCCCGGGATGCCAAAGGTCTGCGGGTACGCGCCGACGGCAAAGACGAGGCGGTCGTAGGGGACGGCAAAGGCCTCGCGCCGCGTCGTGACGGTGGGGTGGTGGTCGTCGTCGTCGCTGGTGGGGGCGTGGGGGCTGACCCAGACGGTCTTGGTCTTGAGGTCGATGACGTCGGCGTAGCCCTCGTGGAAGGCGTCGAGGCCGAGGCGGCGCACGGGCTCGAGCACGGCGCGGAACTCGAGCGTGCCGACGGTCGTCGACGCCAGCAGAGGCGTAAACACAAAGTGCGAGCGAGGCGAGATGATGCCGCAGTGGTGCGTGGCGGGCGAGAGCGTGCGGGCGAGGGCGTAGCCGGCCCAGCCGGAGCCGAGGATGAGGACGCGCTCTTTGGGCTTGGAGGAGGAGGACGACGATATCAGGGAAGAAAACGGGCGAGTAGTGGCTGCCGAGACTGCCAGTCGCTTCGACATGGTTGATCTCAGCCCAGTCCAGGTCACTCGTCACGTCACTCGCCAATCACTCTTTTGCCCAGGAAAAAACCTGCCAGAGACCGTTTAAATAGGAGACTCGTCTGCGGACAGCTCGGATTGTTCGACTGGGGATATGCTTGTTGGCTGCGATACGAGTGCCCACTTTTATGAGGCGGAAAAATTCTCGACGACGACGATAAGCATCGATCGGGTAGCACAGAGATAGGAGGAACTTTTGCATGTTGCGGTTGTTATCTTGTCTCTGTATCTGTGTCGGCGTGCATAGATAGATCTGCCGTTGATAGCTGATAGCTGGAGTTGAAGCTGAACTTGATCTCCTCATCTCATCCTCATGTCGTCGTCATTCGTTATCTATTCGTTATCAAATTAATTATTATCATATTCTTATCGTTATCATATTCTATCGTTATCATATTCTATCGTTATCATATTCTATCGTTATCATATTCTATCGTTATCATATTCTATCGTTATCATATCATATTCTATCGTTATTCTTATCGCCGCGCTTACGTAATCGTACCCAGTTTTCAATCTCTTTTCGTATTCATCATCTTGTCCTCTCGTCTGCTCTTCGACCGCAATCGAGCTTCGTCGCCATGCCTGCATTTCGATCCACCTGCGGCCTCTCGGCTCGCCTGCTCCGCCAGACAGTGCGAAACGACGCACCCGTCCGACGAGGTCAGCCACCCCAAGCTCAATCAATCCGCCATCGCTAACAGGCAGCAAGACAGCCCTCTCCACGGCGGCCCGGGCCCTTGCCGCCCACAACTTCACCATGCCTGCGCTCTCGCCGACCATGACCGAGGGCAACATCGCGGCGTGGCGAGTGCGTGAGGGCGACTCCTATTCTGCCGGCCACGTCCTGCTCGAGATCGAGACCGACAAGGCGACCATGGACGTCGAGGCCCAGGAGGATGGCATCCTCGTCAAGATCACCCAGGGCGACGGCGCAAAGTCGGTCCAAGTGGGCACGCGCATCGCCGTCACGGCCGAGCCCGACGACGACATCAAGACCCTCGAGCTGCCGCCCGACGAGCCCCAGGCCCAGCCTCAGCCCTCGGAGCCGCCTTCTGCCGACACCGCCAAGAACAAGACCGTCGCCAACAGCACAGGCACCCGCGCCCACGAGCAGAGGCACCCGCTGCTCCCGTCTGTGGAGCACCTCGTCAGGCAGCACGGCATCCAGGACGCAGCGCTCGGCACCATCACCGCCACCGGGCCTGGCGGCCGCCTTCTCAAGGGCGATGTGCTCGCATACCTCGGCGAGATCGACGCGAAACGGCCCGCCGAGATATCGTCCTTTCTCGACAAGCACTCGCGCCTCGACCTCAGCAACATCAAGCTTGCCAGGAAGGAGCCGCCGCCGTCCTCGTCCTCGTCCTCGTCCAACAAGTCGTCGGATGAGTCCAAGACCCCCGAACCAGCGGACGACAGCACACTGCTGGTACCGCTGCGCCAGCAAGTCTCGCTGGAGCCCCTCTTGAAGCTCCAGGCCCGCCTCAAGGCCGACCTCGGCACCGCAGTGCCCCTCGATGTCCTGATAAAGCGTGCCGTCGAGGCTGCAAACGCACATCTGCCCGCCCCCGCCGAGCCGTCGTCCGACGACCTGTTTGACCAGATCCTGGGCATACCGCCAAAGCCTCGCCGCGCCTCAGGCAACTACTCTCCCGTCTGGGCATCGACAGCCGCCTCGCCAGTGGTCGCTCGGAGCCTGCCGCCACTGGACATCATCGATGTCCTGGCTGCAAAGGGACCAGCAGCCCAGCAGCAAAAGGCGGCGCCGCCTGCGCCTGCGGTGCTCGCTGGGGAGCCGGCCGCGCAATCCCAAAGCTTTGATCTTTTGGTCGCAAAGAACGAGCAGCATAGAGCCGAGGTTTTCATGGGTAGGCTGGAGCACATGCTCACTCACGAGCCAGGCAGGCTGCTCTTTATGTATTGATGTATTAATGTATTTGTGGCACGAGAATAAGACAAGATACAGCTCTGATTATGATTCACTCATTCATCCATTCACGGGATTCGTATCCTCTTTTCGTATCGTCCTCCCAGTCAGTCAGTCAATCCTGGCCAGGACAAGACTGCAGTTTGTCCCTCCGAAGCCGAAGCTGTTGGTCAGGGCAGCATCTACCCTCCGGCGTTGGGCCTCAAGCGGCACAAAATTGAAGTCGATCCCGACGTCGGGCCGAGTCAGGTTCAGGGTCGGGGGCACAACGTTCTGTTTTCCATGTCAGCCAGCATCAAACGACCGACCGACGCCGGCAACGTACCTCGGCAATGGCCAGGATGCTGAACATGGCCTCGACGGCGCCGGCCGCGCCAAGCAGGTGCCCCGTCGCGCCCTTGGTGCTGCTCAGCGTGACTCTCGCCTCGTCGTCGACGCCGTCTTCGCCCAGCATGAGCGCGCGGACGGCCCTGGCCTCGGCGGCGTCGCCGACCTTGGTGCCGGTGGCGTGAGCGTTGATGTAGTCGAGGCGGGCCGGTCGCAGGCCCGCGTCGCGCAGCGCCCTCCTCATGGCCAGCAGCGCGCCTGACCCGTCCTCGCTCGGGGCCGTCATGTGGTGGGCGTCGGCGCTGCAGCCGTAGCCGCGGATCTCGGCGTAGATGCGGGATCCCCTGGCCCTTGCATGCTCGAGATCCTCGAGGAGAAGCACGGCGGCGCCCTCGGCCATGACGAAGCCGCACCTGGTCGCGTCAAAGGGCGCGCAGCTGGCGGGCGGGTCGTGGTTGTGCGCCGTCGACAGGGACCGCGCCCGGGCAAAGCCGGCCATGGTCAGCGGGTGGATGCACGCCTCGGATCCGCCGGCAAGCATGGCCCGCGCCGAGCCGTGGGCGATGAAGCGCGCCGCGTCGCCGATCGAGTGCGCGCCCGTCGTGCAGGCCGTCGTGGCCGTGTGGTTCGGGCCGCGCAGCCCGTGGGCCATGGCGAGGTGGCCGGCTGCCATGTTGGACAGCATCCTGGGCACAAAGATGGGAGACACTTTTCTGTAACCCTGGGGGGGGTGTGAAGGCTCGTTGCTGGACAACTTCCAATACGGGGCTGGGTCAGGGACGGTGGCGGGCTGCTCTCACTCCTTGTGCAAACGCGACGCTCGTGCCGTACATGTCGTGCAGGTTGCCGATGCCCGTGCCGAGGCACACGCCCGTGTCGTCACGTTCCGACTGGCTGGCCGGCCTCCAGCCGGCGTCGCGGAGGGCCAGCTCGCCGGCAGCCACGGCATACTGGGTGAAGAGCGACATTCGGCGCTGCTGCGCCTCGTCTATCCAGTCGTCGGCGCACCACAAGCTCCCCTGGCGGCCAGTCTGATGGGAGTCGCCGTCGGCCGTCTGGGAGCGGGGAACCAGGCCGGCCACGGTGCTGGGCAGGCCGGCCCACTGGGAACGGGGCTCGACGGACTCGACGCTGCCAAGGCCCGAGTGCCCGGCCAGGAGCCGCGTCCACGTCGTATGGGCACCAACACCGAGCGGCGTGACGGCACCGAGCCCTGTGACCACAACGCGACGTAGCATCCGGGGAGGGCGTCTCTACTATAGTCGCTCCGAGTTCAAGACTATGAGACACACCCTGAATGAGCCGTTGTGCAGAGGAACAAGACATGATAAAGATGCTCCATCAGTGGAAGGAAGCTTTATGAATTTGTAAATATCTCCAGCTGGCCAAGGCTGTCGCCAGCTGTGAGAGGTGTAATAACAACTGCTACATCACGTGTCTTTGTCACGTGGTAGTCACGTATGTATCACGTGATACAACACGTGATATCATCCTCACAGGGAGTTATCAAGTATCAAACGAGTAGGAACAAGTCCGACCCTGGGCCACCGGCCCTCATGCTGACGATGGGCACGTTGATGTCTGATTGACATCCAAGGCCATCGCCATCATCCCTCGAAACAAGCCTCTGCTCCGCACACATACATCTGAGTCGAAGCCCCAAAAAGGCCGTCGCTGCTCCACGACATGGCCGCCACGCAACCGTCGCCGGTTAGCGACGTCCTTGCCTTTGGAGAGCAGGATATGGGCTTGCACATGCCCATGGAAGGATCTCGAGACGACAGCGACCAAGACGAGCTCCTCCTGGACCCCAGCCATCATCATCACAAAGCCAGCATCCCGTTGAGACAGCTGAGCGGCCCTGGGGGAGAGGGGAACATCCACCCTGACGACGACGACGACGACGACATTGACGGCCTCCTCCTCAAGGACCAGCAGACAGAAGAAGGCCAGGACAACGACCCGTCGCCCCACGAGAACTCGCCGTATCCCGAGGTCAGGGCGGCGGTGCGCAACTACGACGAGGACGTGCCCTGCAACACGGTACGGGCGTGGGTGATCGGGCTCGGCCTGGTGGCGGTCGGGTCGGCCATGAACACGCTCTTCTCGCTGCGCCAGCCGTCCATCGCCGTCGGACCGCTCGTCGCCCAGGTGGTGGCCTGGCCGCTCGGCCACGGCTGGGCAATGGTGATGCCCGCGCGCCGCTTCACCACGTTTGGGGTGCGCTGGAGCCTCAACCCGGGCCCCTTCAACATCAAGGAGCACGCCATCATCGTCGTCATGGCCAGCGTCGCCTTTGGCGTCGCCTACGCCACCGACATCATCCTTGCCCAGCTCGTCTTTTACAAGCAGGACTTTGGCCTCGCCTTCCAGCTGCTGCTCATCGTCTCGACCCAGTCGCTCGGCTACGGCATCGCCGGCATCATGCGCAAGTTCCTCGTCTACCCTGCCTCCATGATCTGGCCCGGCAACCTCGCCACCGTCACCCTGCTCAACGCCATGTACGACCGCGCCGACCGCCGCGACCCCGCCGTCTGGGGCGGCTCCATGCCGCGATACCGCTGGTTCGCCCTGGTGACGGCCGCGTCCTTTTTCTGGTTCTTCGTCCCGGGCTACCTCGCCCAGTTCCTGAGCGTCTTTGCCTTTGCCACCTGGCTGGCGCCCCAGAACCCCGTCGTCAACCAGCTCTTTGGCGGCGTCACCGGCCTCTCCATCCTGCCCATCACCTTTGACTGGACCCAGGTTGCCGGCTACATTGGGTCTCCCCTGATCCCTCCGTGGTCAGTTATGCCCCCCCCCCTTCTCCTCTCTGCCTTGGCGACTAAGATGGAGCAAACTGCCAGGCACGCCATTGCCAACACCCTGGTCGGCGTCGTCGCCTTCTTCATCATCGGCGCCTCGTCCATGCACTACGGCGGCGCCTGGTACGGCCGCTATCTGCCCATCAGCGACCTGGGCACCTACGACAACACGGGCGCCCGGTACAACACGTCCAGGATCCTGACGCCCGATCTCAGGCTCAACGAGGCCGCCTACAAGGAGTACTCGCCCCTGTTCCTCAACACCACGTTTGCAATGGCCTACGGCCTGTCGTTTGCCGCCATCTCCTCGCTGGTTGTGCACACCCTCTTGCACAACCGCAGGCAGATTTGGCAGCAGTGGATGAACAGCACAAACGAGAGGCCCGACGTCCACATGAAGCTCATGCGCAAGTACCGCGAGGCTCCCGACTGGTGGTACTTTTCCTTGTTCGCCATTGTAAGTTCCCACCATCTCCCCCAGACTGTCATCAGTCATTAACACAACAAGATGATGCTGCTGGGCCTCACCACCGTCACCGCGTACCCGACCAATCTGACCTGGTGGGCCTTTCTGCTGGCCATACTCATTTCCTTTGGCTTCGCCCTCCCGATAGGCATCATCCAGGCCGTGACAAATAACCAGATTGGCCTCAATGTCCTTACCGAGTTTGTGTACGGCTACATCCAGCCGGGCCGTCCCTTGGCTCTCATGCTGTAAGAAAACACTCATTCTTTCTACAAGACAAGCGCTGGGCCGGCTAAACCACATGTGCACCCAACAACAGCTTCAAGACTTGTAAGATGACTGCCTATCCACCGCATAACCACCGCTTCTGATAATTATAATACGCGCCCCCAGATGGCTACATCACCATGTAAGCAAGTGTCCGTCCTCTGCCCCTGCGCCAAGTGTTCACATGCCCAGGTCGCGGGCCCTGAGCTTCGTCGCCGATCTCAAGTTTGGCCACTACATGAAGATCCCCCCGAGGACCATGTTCATGTGCCAGGTCGTGGCCACCACCGTGTCTTGCTTCGTCCAGATCGTCGTGCTGAACTTTGCTCTGACGAGCATCGACGGCGTCTGCACGAGTGCCCAGCCTGAGCGCTTCACGTGCCCAGGCGGCCAAGTCTTTTTTGCCGGTGAGTTCCTGACGAATAATGTGATATATGTATATGTATGTATATCATATATATCACTGCTGATAATCCACCCCTCCAGCCTCCGTCATCTGGGGCCTCATCGGCCCCGCGCGCATATTCTCGCCCGGCCAGGTCTACTCGGCTCTCTTCGGCTTCTTCGTCCTTGGCGCCGTGGCCCCCATAGCCATCTACTTTGCCGCCAGGCGCTGGCCGCACTCCCCCGTCCGGTTCTTGATGGCGCCTCTCATCTTTGGCGGGGCTGGCGCCATCCCGCCCGCCACCCCTCTCAACTACCTCTCCTGGGGGCTTGTCGGCTTCTTCTTCCAGAGCTTCGTGCGCACGAGGTACTTTGGCTGGTGGAGCCGCCTCAGCTTCCTCACATCGTCGGGCCTCGACCTGGGTCTGGCCCTCGCCACGCTTGTCGTCTTCTTCGCCTTCACCCTGCACAACATCAGCCCGCCGCGCTGGTGGGGCAACAATATCGTGTCGACCACCATGGACTTTCAGGGCACGGCAGTGCAGGCCAAGGTGGCGCCGGGGGAGAGATTTGGGCCGGAAACATGGTAGCGAAAGGAGTGCTATTATAGAGCTATATGAGCTATTATAGAGCTATATGAGCTATCATAGAAGCTATATAGAGCTATTATAGAAGCTATATAGAGCTATCATAGAAGCTATATAGAGCTATTATAGAAGCCATTATAGAAGCCATCATAGAAGAAACTGGCCCTTGGAAATATAGAAATATATATATATATATCCGTCGACTGGATAAATGACTGGTAATAACAGACGTGTATAACCACTGTGTTGTGTGCTTCGTATCCAGATAGGATCCCCGAACTAAAAAGAAGCAAAAACGCTAGTGGGTACAGCCGAGCAAGAAGCAAGAAACCTGATACCAGCGTTTGTTCAGGTGGTGGCGGTATATGCGGTGAAGGATGATCAAATTTCGCACGCAATCCGACGCATTGCATGTCCTCCTATATATTGTTCTCCCTCCCTCCATCGCTACTTATTCCCATCTTTGTCCATCCTTGCTTAATTTATTCCACTTATTCCTGCTTATCCCTGCTTATCCCTTATCCCCAACACCTCATGGCCATAGACTCTGCAGACTCCGGGCCAGGCCTTGGCCTCGACCCCGGCATCACGGAGCTTGCAGAGCGTGTCGTCTCCGCCACAGGCCCCAACGCCAACCCCCGCATGTCTGTCGTGACGGCTTCTCTCGTTCGCCACCTGCACGCCTTTGCCCACGAGGTGGACCTGACTTCAGAGGAGTGGATGGCGGGCGTTGCGTTCGTGCGTGACCCCCCTTGAAAAAAAGCATTTGTGATGCTGCCGTCTCGAGGCACAGGCTGATGTATAATCCTCCCAGATCAACCAGATGGGTCTGTTGTCCACCGTCCGGAACGAAACCCAGCTGCTCTTCGATGTCCTTGGCTTCGAGTCCCTCGTCGACCATCTTGACAACAACAGAAAAAGAGACACTGCCACGCTCTCCGCCATCCTCGGTCCCTTCTACAGAGATGCCCCCATCCGCGTCATCGGTGATTCCATCGCTTCTTCCCGGACAAATGCCGCGCATTCCAGCCTGACGGCCCGCATTCAGGGCCGTGTCGTGTGTGCCGAGACCAAAACACCAGTCGCCGGCGCCCTCGTCGACATTTGGCATGCTGACCCAGACGGCAACTATGAAGGCCACGGAACTGCCGGCGCTCTCGACAAGGACGACCTTCGAGGTGTCTTCAAAACCGGATCTGCCGGCGAGTATCAGATATACTGCCTTCGCCCCGGAGCATACCCCATTCCCGACGACGGTCCGGTCGGCCGACTTCTTCAGCTTCTTGACAGGCATCGGTGGCGGCCCGCCCACTTCCACTTCAAGGTGTCAGCCCCGGGATTCTGCCAGCTAACCACCCAGCTGTTCGACAGCGAGGACAAGCATCTGCGGGCTGATACCGTCTTTGCTGTCAAACAAGACCTGGTGGTCAGGTTCAATCCCATCGACGATGACCCCAGAGCCCGCTTTGCTGTCGATTACGACTTCAAGCTGCGCAGGGCCGAGGAATAGGAGTTTATAGGAAAGTGCCCCTGAGAGTAGTCAGAAAGAAAGGGAGACAGATAGACAGACAGACAGACAGACAGACAGCAGACAGATGAAACTTGTTACAGGGGCCAAATGAAATAGCCAGTATCGTATGCGCATGGATGGTATTCGTGCAATGTTGGAGTGAACGAGTCGCGACGTATCTGTGAATAAAAGTTGCCATGCAAATATAAATGTCTACGCGTTCTGCTCTTTTCGGTGCTTCTTGCCATCGTCAACCCTGCAGCATCATGAACCCGAGCGAGTCCATCCAGGATTGAGGGTCGGGTGGAGGGTACAGTGACTCGAAATTGCCATCGTTCCGCAGCACTTTCTTGTATTTCTCGACATCTTTACTAAATTCTTTGACAATATAGAGCAGCCGTTCTGCTTGTGGGTCCGGTTGGCTCGCGCAAGTCTCCAGGAATAAAATTGCTTTCGAGACGCATTCGTCGTAGCCAGGGTTTTCGTGGAGGAGCACGATCTCGTTACTCATGAGGACAAGGATTGCGAGGAAAACAAAGGCGCTGGTGGTCAGGGCACTGTCAGTACGTCGACGGGCCCGTACCATATGGCATGCATATGGTGGTAACGCATGGCGAGGGGCCATCAAGGGCTTACATCAAAAAAGGGTCCCGTCTTGAGCAGCATCCGCCCTCGAGAGCTTCCCAGGCACAGTGCACCGTCAGGCTTGACGCCTCGACACAGGCTTCCGAGAGACTGCGCGAAACCTCCTGCTTGGATCCCGCCGTCAGATCGGATGCGGTTGACTCCGCCTCCGAACCAGCAGGCGACGACGGCTTGGCGGCGTGTAACGTTTGCATCTGGCACAGCTGCCTCCACCTCATGTGAAACACAAGGTAGAATTTGGGCCGCGACAAGAGGATGGTGGAGTTGTATCGAAGCAGCCTGAGATGCACGTCGTTGGCGCCGAGATCGGCCTGGTGCGCCAGGAACGAGCAGTGGTTGCGGTGCTCGTCGGCAATGTATCTGATTCGATCCACCAGCATGGTCTCCTCGAGGAGCTCTGTCTTTTCCGGAACGGCATATACGTGGGTCAGCATCTGGTGTGTCAGTCGCGAAGCCTGGACGGCCTGGTCCAGGCCCGTCATTCCGGGCTTGGCTCCGGCGTCAAGCATCAATGATACAGCGCCGGCGCCGAGCGGCTCCAACACCGTCGGCCTATCCCAGCCGTGATCCGCACACGCGCCGGACATGGTCGGTGGCCTGCCGACAAGCGCCGAGAGGAAGGTCTCCAGCACAAACAGGCTCTTCCAAAGGTTGCATCGCGTCCTCAAAAGCCCGATACCCGCATTCAGGACCTTCTCCTGCTTGAGCACGTAACCGGAAATGAGCTCGGCCGTCTCTGCCGGGTTGTCGATGCCGGCCGCAACCCCGAGCCGTATCGCACTGCCGGCGTAGTACCAGGCCTCGTTCCTGCGGCACACGACCAGCAGGTAGAGCGACCTGAGGGCGTACACCATTATCATCGTCTCGCCGCCCGACAGCTCAGGTATCAGGGCCTGGACCCGGCGGGCTTGGTCGTGGAGCATCTCGGCATGCTCGAAATCCTGTTCGGAACTATCCTTATCCATCACCAGCCCGATGGCGAGCACAAGACGCACCCGGCATAGGTCCAGTGGCTGCAACTGCTGGCCGCCGAGCATCATGTCAACTGTTTGGCAGAAACCATCCCATGCGAACATGTCAAAGAAGGCACGTGTCTATGCTCTAAGTTATTGGCTCGGCGCTCCGACAAAAAAGAAAAAAAGAAAGGAAAGAAGGGTCGTACTAACGTTTCTGCGAAATATCTCGGCAAGTTTCCAGACAATGTCTGGGCTTTTCTCCAGTGGGAGGCTCTCCCGAATAGATATCCGTCTCGAGACGGTAACCTTTGGCTCCACCATGATGACCTGATTCCCGTCCTCGGTGAAGTCGGACTTCCCGACGAGCACCTCAACCTGTCGGCGTACCAGTTGCAGGAACTTGAGAGTCGCCGACTGGCCAAGGATAACTGCAGCACGCACGGTCAGCAACGAGAGCTCTGCCGTGGCTATCAAGCCAAGCTTGTATCTGAATCTCTCTCACCAGGCCGACTGGGCTCGATCAAGAGCATCCTGGAAACAGTAGCCTCTTGCGGCTCAGACTCGCCATAGTCCATCGAAGAAGAGACGCTTGACGACGTTATCGATTCGGCCGAGGTCGCCGAGACAGAGCTATCTCGCGTATGCAGTAGCAGCTGCGATTGCGGCGGCGATTGCGGCGGCGGCGGTGGTGGTGGCGGCGGCGGCGGCACGCGGCCAGCCATCTGCTGAAACGAGGGTTCGCCCTGCCGAGGGGCAGTGTGCGGAGCACACGGCATCTGCCGGGGCAGGAGGGGGGGCAGGGCGCCGCTGGCACGGAGCAGAGCTTCACAGTCGCCGGCGTGGTGTATATTGGCCGGCGGTTCGTCGGAGCTGCCACGGAAGCTTGCTTGAAAGGGGTAAACGCATACATCGTTGGACCTGATGCACCTGTTACACCTTGTAGCGCCATTACACTGACGGCCAGGGGTCAGCGATACGAGACGAGAGATTTGCTCGAGATTGACCGACCTTGGACTTGCGTCGTCTGCAGTTGCTACAGGCGTTGGCGGTCCGCTTCCGACGGTTCGGCTCGACCTTGGGTCTTGTCATGATGTCGTTGGTAGTATCACGTCCCCTCTGGTCCCGCAGTGTCGCACCTGTCCATTCCTCCTTTTCCTGGTGTCGCGGGTGGGTGGTATAGATGAGCGGGTGCTATATTTGTTTGTTTGTTTGCTTGCTATATGGGGACCAGGAGCCGCCCGTCCGGTCACGACAAAAGGTGGCGGACCGCTTCTGAAATCAGAGGCAGACGCAACGCTTGAGAGGGTAGGAATGGCGACCGAGACGGACGCGAGAGCAAATTTCCTGCCCAGCGTGCTATTGCCTGCCCTGCCAAAGGGCTGTGATACCTTGGGCACGGGAACGGTAGGACGAAGTATGTGTCTGTCTGCCTATGGGCAGAAAATGATGATAGGAGGGACGGGATGGACGTTATCGAGCCGGGAGGAGGCGAAAGCGAGAAAAGAGAGAAAGGCGAGACGAGAAAGGCGAGACGAGAAAAGCGAAGAGAAAGGCGAGACGAGAAAAGCGAAGAGAAAAGCGACAGGACGAGATAAAGTGGGTGGCCAGGCCTGGCTGTTTGTTTGCCTGTCTCGCTTGAATTGTGCCCGAGTATGTTCCAGGTGATATCGGACCCGCGAATAGGATCAATGGCGGAGGCAAATATAGCATCAGCTGAACAGAGCAGACAGGGCCCGTACTATCCATCTCTTTTGAACGGAGGGGGATATGGGGAATATGGTGAGCAACGAGGGTGGCGCTGGAAATGAAAAAGAAGCAACTGCTAACCGACCCATGAGCGAGGAAGGAGCAGCCCGTTGCAGATAAGATAGGAATCTATGTATCTACCTGGTGTTATATTTATATATTTATTTATTTATATTATTTATTTACCATATACATATACATAAACAGTATATATAAGTAATGGCCTGATGCCACCCAACGTCCTTCGAGTACACCCTCCGCCATTCAGCTGGCCATGCAACGTGAATCCTCCTCATTTGGCAGAGGTTTCAGAAACGAGCAGATAGACGACAGTGATTATGTGAGATTCTCGGGTAAGGCGAGGACAGGAGTGTCTCGCCTCGTTCGTTCGTTCTTGTTCTCGTTTCGCGCCACGTTGCTTTTTCCTTCTCCTTTTTCCTTCTTCTTCTTGTCTTTGATTATTTTCCCCCAGAAGTCGGCCTCTCGGGGCGCGTGAAGGAATCATGACCAAGGGCAAACAAAGCAGCGCAGTGTGATACCAGTAATACGGCCGGACACGTCCCATGCACCCGCGTGTAGCGTACCCGGCATCCAGATGAATCCAGATTCCCACACAGCGGCACGGGGTGAGACAGGACTCGGACTGGCGTAGTTGGCCCCGGCCCCGCTCCGCTCCGGTGCCCCCTCACGTCACCTCAATCCGTGTCCTCCTTCTCCCATCACTTCAATGCACGCAGGCGTACGGTGTAATTATTGTATTGTGCAATCTGAGACTTTGGCGTCGTGTGTGTGTGTGCCACCAGTCGGGGCAGCAATCTCGGCCTCGATGTGCGCACATGTAGAGGGATTGTCTCAACTCATGTATAAAAAAGTAAAGGTCGCCTTGATCTTGGGGTCCTTGGTCTTGGAGTCCCTTCATCTTGGAGTCCTTAATCTTGGAGGCCTTAATCTTGGAGGCCTTCATCTTGGTGTCCTTAATCTCGGAGGCCTTCATCTTGGTGCCCTTCATCTTGGTGTCCTTCATCTTGGAGCCCTTCGTCTTGAAGTCCCTTCATCCTGGAGTCCCCGGTATTCCATGTCCCCGATATCCATATCCCCGATATCCATGTCCCCGATATCCATGTCCCCGATATCCATGTCCCCGATATCCATGTCCCCGATATCCATGTCCCCTCAGTGCAGCACAAAAGTCGCCAGCGACAAAGGCGCTTACAGCGTCTCGGCTGGCTCCATGGAGGCCTTGCAAACCCTGCTGCAGGCCTGCCGGTCCCAGATCCCCCCAATCACGCCCCATCTCTCCGCCGTCGAGTTCGTATCCTCGTCGGGACAAGACGCGGTGTATTTCCCCACTCCGACCAAGAGCCAGGAGGCGGTTGGCTCGATCCGAGCGCTCGAGGCCTGCGTGGCAGCAGCCCTTGCCGACCTGACCAGCAGCCCCAGCCCCAAGGCGAAGATAGTAATCGACATTGACAAGGTTGCGGCGTTCCTGATGTCGGCATATCTCGTCACCGTCGACGGCATGGACAAGGCCCATCCGTCCGTTGGGAGCAAGATACCACGCGGTATGTTTGTTTCGTTTCATTTCATGCGAGAGCCCCTGGGTTCCTGGGCTCCCGTAATTCAAGGCTGACCACATCACCACGGCAACCTACCGTCCGCGGTTCGCACGCGCGCAGATACCGACCTGAACCAAGCACAGTCGATCTTGTATCGGCGAATGTCCGCCGGCCTCCACAAGGCCAGGTGCGGAGGCTACTATCACACCCATGGCAGTCTGGAGGCGACTCGGACGATGCAGATGCTCGGCCTGGCGCCCTTCCGGGACGATGTCAGCGAGTACGACGACGTGGTCAGCATCTACGCCGCAGCCGTGGGTCGCTTCTCTGTCGACGAGCTCGAGGACATGAACAGCCGCCACGGCCAGGCTGGCGCCCCGGCTCTCACTCGGGACGGTTTCGGAGAGAGCCGGCACGGGCGAGCGATGCTGGGTCTCCCGCCATTCGTGGTGCAGCCTCTGGAGCATGAGACGTGTCCTGCGCCCCTGCCGGCCTCGGCCGCAGCCACGGCGCTCCCGGGCGGGCCGACGACACGCCGCCTCCTCCAAGGCGTCAAGGTGCTTGAGCTCTGCCGAGTCATCGCCGGCCCAACCATCGGTCGGTCGCTGGCGGCGTACGGCGCATCCGTCACCAAGGTCACGTCGCCGCGTCTTCCCGACGTCCCCTTCTTCCAGGTCGACGTCAACGCGGGGAAGCACTGCATCGACCTCGATCTGGACTCGGCGCGCGACAGGGCAATCCTCGACGAGCTGCTGCTCGAGGCCGACATCTTTATCGACGGCTACCGTCCAGGCGCGCTGGCGCGGCGGGGCTACGGGCCGGCAAGGCTGGCCGAGATGGCTCTTTGCAGAAAACGGGGCATCGTGCATGTCGTCGAGGACTGTTTCGGAGGCAGCGGCACGTCGGGGGCCGAGTGGGCGCACCGGCCTGGCTGGCAGCAGATCGCCGACTGCGTGACCGGCGTGGCGTGGGCGCAGGGCGAGTTCATGGGGCTCGGCGAGCCGGTGGTGCCCCCGTTCCCCATGTCCGACTATGGCACCGGCGTGCTGGGATGCGTGGCCGCGCTGACGGGGCTCCATCGGCGCGCGACCGAGGGCGGCTCGTGGGCGTGCAGGACAAGCCTGGTCCAGTACGACCTTTTCCTGCAGAGCCTGGGCCTGCACTCTGACAGCACGTGCGACCATCTGCGCACGACGCACAGCCCGGCCTTTTTCATGCTACGCCATCACGACTCTGTCGACAGGGTCGGCCAGGTGGCCCTGGACAGCGTCAGGCGAGCGCACCCTCATCTTTTCGACAAGGATGCCATGATGCAGGAGGCGTGGAGCGAGGGGTACGGGGCCAACGTGTCGTGGCCCCGGGAGGCGCTGACGATTGAGGGGCTCGAGATAGCGTACAGCAGAGTGACGCGGCCAAACGGGTTTGACAGCAGATAGAAGTTCTCCTGGATCGTTTCGATAGAGTGGGTCACGTGCCAGGGATAGATAAGATGAGCAAATCGGGCTTCTCCCATTGGCCAATCCCTAAAGTGTTAAATATCAAAGATTTTGGTGACTTATCCTCACGTCATGGATTGATTATATTATATTGCTTTCAAAATCATCCATCCGATAATGAAGCTGCCAGCATCCTCCGCCCGGCTCTCATCACGATCCCCAACAGTCACCACGCGACGACAGTACACGGTTTCGGCGCCGAGGCAGGGCCTGCTCGACAGTCTCATCGGCAAGACCAAGCAGCCGTACATTGTGTACCAGGGAGTAAAGCTGATGTACAACGCGTGTGCGGCGCCGGCATCGTACAAGGTGCCCAGGGAGCAGAGACAACAGGGGTCGGTGCCCAAGACGCGATCCGGCGAGGAGATTGGCATCAGCACGGCCGCCGGGAGCGAGTGGCATGGCCACCTGGGCCTCTTGCCCACCTTCAGCACGTGGTCGCAGGTGACGATGCTGCACATGTATCTCGTCGTCACCAGGCTGCGCGACGTCGAGCGCGAGAGATCGCTGCAGCTGCAGCAGCAGCTGGTTGACGCCCACTTCTTCGAGTGCGAGGTCAACATGGACAAGAACCACGACATGACGTCGGCCTCCACGCGCCAGCGCTACCTCAAGGATCTGTTTATGCAATGGCGCGGCGTCATCATGTCGTACGACGAGGGCCTCGCCAGGGGGGATGCCGTGCTCGCCGCCGCCGTGTGGAGAAACCTGTTTGGTGCCCGGCCTGATGTCGACCCCGTCAAGCTGGCGACCATCGTGGCGTGGATGCGCGGCGTTGTCATTGATCTGTCCAGGATGGAGGAGGAGGATCTGCTTGTGATGCCGCGAGAAATTTTCCGACGCAAGGTCGGGGATGAGACGGCCGTCATCTCGTCGCTCATCTCTAGACAGCAGCAGAAAAAAGCAGTTTAGTCGAACCAAACAAAACAAAACGAATTTTTTTATAACAAAACAATGATAATAATAATAATAATAATAATAATAATAATATTGATCATACGACAACTCTCCCCTCCTTCGACCCCCACAGCTCATAAACGTAGTCTGTGCCCGACTCGGTCTGGGTCCCCTCCGGCACCGTCTCTCCGGCCCAGGCGTCCAACTCATCCTTGCTTTCCTGTCGCCAGGCCGCATCCCCATCGTCGCCCCCAAGTGTGATGGGGAAAAAAGTGTCGCAGTCAAAGTCGGACAGGATGCGGGTGAGCAGGACCCTCGTCGTGGCGGCCGCGGCCGTGCTCTCGAGGGCGCTGCTGTAAGCGCCAGCGCCGCCAATGACGAAAACGCGACCGATCGAGTCGCCGCGAGAGCGCACCTGCTGGAGGGCATCGTCCATCGACGAGGCTACGAGCGCATCTCCCTGCCCGGCCACCATGGGCTGGCTTGTGATGACAACGTTGAGGCGTCCTGGCAGCGGCCTGAACCGTGCAGGGATGCTCTCCCATGTCCTCCGACCCATGACGACAGCGTTGACGGCATCTTGGCGAGCCTGGATGGTTCGTTTCTTGCTGTTAGCCTCGTCTTGTTCTTGTGAAAGGGGGGCGAAGAACGTGCCTTTGGAGGAAGTCTCTTGGTGACGCGCGAGAAATATGCCATTTCCCTTTTCAGGCCGGTCCATGGCAAAGTGCCCTTGAGCCCGATACCCATGCTCCGGGTCGCCGCTACGATGAGGGTCACCTCTACGTGCTGCTGCATGAGGACGGTGCAGGTTGTTGTTGGGTGTGTCGAGTTGAAGAACTGAAGAACATGGTTGGACGAATTGATTGTTGATTGATTATTGATTAGATAGTGAGCCCTACAGCTTTGGCCTGCCATCGTCGCTCGGTGGCATAATCTCCACATCGCGGCATGGCACCCCAAGAAACGTACACACGTCGTAGAGCTTATCGCTCCCAAAGAACGGCTCCGAAACTCCTTCTCTCGTGACCCACAACCAGGGCAGCCCGAATGCGCCGAGCGCAGCAACCCTGTCCGTCTCTTTCTTGAGAAGCAGCTTCATCTCCTCGCCCGCGATAGCATCCAGCAACTCGTCCATCTCTTGGCCCGTGAGCCTCCTCTCGAGCCCCGCCAGCTCGGCCTCGCAAAGCACCTGGCGCAGAACCTCCACGCGCGATACGTTGCGGTGCGGCCGTGTCCAGAACCGCGCAAAGAGCGTGCTCGCCAGGGCCTCAAAAGTCGGCCTGCCCCACCGTCGCTTGACGTAGAGGAGCGCCCGCAGCGGCACGACGCTGAGAGACATATCCGAGAAGTCGGGCGGGAATGCGATCTGGTCGGCCTCTGGCAGTCTGAACCGCGATGCCGACCGTGTCAAGTCGAGATTGCCGTGCTTGGCCTTGAGCGGAAGCATCCACGGCGGTTTGTTGCCTGAGCTCGACATGACGCCCGCGATCAGGACAGGGTGGAATCTTGTTGATCGAGAAACAGGAACAAGTCAATGAGCCCATCATCGCATCTGCAATCGCCAAATCATCGTCAAATCATCGCACTCACTCGACAGAGACCCCGTGGGCTTCGAGCGCTGGTCGCCTGGAGACCAGGTCGACAAAGGCCACATAACTAAAGTACGATGCTTTACCTGCGTCAGCCCTTCTTTCTTACTTAGCACGCCGACTGACTCACCAATGTCAATATAGCAGTCAATGTGGCCTTTCATTTTCCATGAGTTTGGTGACTTGATGACACCCCTACTTGTCAAACTATTTGATAAGTCTACCAAGCCGAGCCCCTGGGTTGGGCAGCTGATTATGGTGTGCCAGACATCAACAGCCAGCCATCCTGGTCAAGCCAAGCCAGCCCCTATCATATCATATCATCCCATCCAAGCATAACTTGGTAGCTGGTTTGGTACATACATATTTTATCTAGAGAAGTGAGAAAATGCTCAAGGCGCCAAGACGAGCTGGTGATTCCTCACACGCATCGTGGCTAGCCCCTAAGTCCCCCTACTCCTCGTCATTGTCTCTCCCCTTCTGTCGTTCAATTTTTCTTCTTTCTTTTTTTCTTTCTTTTTTTTTTTTTTGACATGATAATGATAATTTATTCAGACAGACAAGACTTGGCGCGATACTATTGGTAGTCTCTTGGTTTCCACGCGTGGCTGATCACGCACAACTCACCATCTCTCTCTCTCTCTCTCTCGCCATGCTTCTTTCATTGGCTTGGCTGGAGAACCAATTGGTTATCTTCAATTTCTCGTATGGTGAGGTTGAAAACGTGTTTCAGTCGGTCCAAAACTCTGGTACGATTCCATTCGCCGCGTGTGGCCCACAGCTCCGACATGAGTTCATGATAAATCTGCTCATGCTGATCAATCGTCAGACCCGACGTCCCTGATGTTATGCTGTCGAGTAGCTCGTTCGCCGACGTCTCGTCCACCGGTATGGCGTGGCGTGGGGACAGTGACGAGCCGGATGCCTGCAGCAGCGAGGGCGAGCTGGGGCTGCTGTTGAGTATGTTGTTGATGCTTGGCCGGCTGTGCCCGGCGGCATGGGTCCGCTGGCCGGAGCTGGGGCTGGAACCGGGCCCGGACCCGCCTGAAATGATTGACACCGACTGACCCGAGGACCGCACCGACATTAGGCTGGCGTGGCCCACGCGCTGCGTGTCCGGCATATCCTCGACCGTCAGCGACGACCGGTCGCCGTGGTAACCGTTGGTCGCGGGCGTCCAGTTGCCCGAAGACTTGACCGACAGGTCCGACGTCTTGGTCGAGGAGGCATCGTTGGCCAGCTGCGACGGGGAGACGCCGGGAGGCAGAGATGTGACGGCTGACCTCTGCGACAGCTGGCCGTTGGGTTTCACGGCCGGCTTTGTAACGATGGAAGGGGGGCGCATCTGCGACGCCTCTTGTGTTTCGCCGCTAAACGTGCCGCCCATCTCGACGTCGTCGTCGTGTGAGCCGCTGGTGCCGCTGAGATCTCGCGACGTGCCGCTGCGGTCGGCGTCTTGGCTGCTGCTGTGACTGCCGCCATTCGGCAGCGGATTCTTGAGCTGGAACCGGGCCGTTGTGATGGACCTGGAGCCGGGTATCGCCTCGCCCAGAGTGACGGGCCCCTGGGAATCGCTGTCGTTGCCTCCGGCAATGTCCGACTGCACTCTGTCGGTAACCTGGGTCGTTTGCGTTCCCTCGGATTGCCCGTCGGCCTCGGCCTGGGCCTGGGCATGGGCTTGGGCCTGGGCTTGAGCCGCCAGCCGCCTGCGCTCTTTCTCCTCGCGTTGTTGGGTGCGCTGCAGCTGGCGTTGATATAGCGATTCCCAGTTGATGACGGCGGTGTTGTGCTCGACAATCGATACATCGACCTCAACGTTAGTGACAAGTTCGTTGGCCTTGAGCGTGCGCTCCTTGTCCCCGATATTACGTGCGTCCTTGGCCAGAGTCTGGATGTCGAACAAAAAGTCCTTGGGCCGGGTGTAGAACCCGTTTGATAGCCGTTCCTCAATCGTCGACGTGTCGAGGTTGTAGAATGTCTTGCCAGTGGCCGTCTCACGCAAGCTCTCGTTGCCGTGCTTGTCTCTGGCCACCTCAAAGGGCCGTGGCATGGCCGCGTCCACGTCAGGCCGGACATAGTTGGGATCCGACTCGGCAAGAAGGTACTTGATCTGCGCAGGCGGGAGCACGGGCTGCCGGAACTTTTTGTACTTGCGGGTGATCTGGTCCATGATGGGCTGCAAGTGAATCTTGAGCACGTTGAGCAGCAGCCGGTCACGTTTCTCGATGTCCTTGATTTCCCCCCTCGACGGAGGCTTCGGCGCTGGCACGGGGGCCACTGGAAGAACCTCAAGCACCCGCTTCTTGCGATTTTCGGGGTTCGGAAAGTCACCTGGCGTTTTCTGTACATGCTGGAGTATCGGGGCAAAGAACTCGCGGCGGTGAGACTGTCATGGGTAGGAAGAAGAAGAGAAAGAAAAGTAAGAAATGTCAGTCAGGAAATGAAACGTGCAGTCAAGCAAGCTGCAGTTGCGTTGACCTGTGAAAAGAACACTTACACTGCTGGGACGGCTTATTTCGATGCGATTCTTGCTGGAGTAGCCAAATAAGGACACTCGGATTTCGCTTGGAAGCTGGTCCCATTGCGAATTCGCGGTTGCAAGCAGCAGCACCTGGTCCGTCGACAGGACCCCCCTGAGCAGAGACTTGAACACTCGAAAAGTGTTTGAACCCAAATGGTCGTACCAAGAGTCGATGTTTGGCACGAACAAGACGCTTGGCCTGTGACGTTTCATCTCGTTGAATCGGCTAATAACGGCATGTTCCAGAGACTGTGTGGCATCACGTATACCGTCAGTTGTCTGCGCACGCGTGGGATCCCTTCCCGCTTGAGGCGAAGGGTAAATAAATAAACCGTCAGTCAAAGACTTACAAGGACGTCCGAAAGCAAGATGGGCAAGTCAAAATTTTGAACATGGACCCCCTCCAGGTAATGCAGTATGGCAGGGCCGAGGTAGTGCTGGCCCATGCCCTGGATGCCATGTATCAGCAGCCGCGGTCGGAAGATTTGCGAGCGCTCAAACTCCTGGGTCAGCGTCTCACGAGCGAAGCCGTCGTCCTCGTCGTGGTACTGCTCAAACATGGCCTCCTCGAGTGCGGTCCTCTTCTTCTTGCGCGGCATGACCAGGTCCAGCTGCCGCGTGATGCGGTTGAGCTCTTCCCTCAGCAATGGCTCCGTCGTGGTGGGCAACGGGGCAGCGGCCGAGGAGATCGACCGTTCCGATGATGGCACCAGCTTTTCGAGAGCAAGGAGAAAGTCGGTGGCACGCACCGTGACGTTGGACGGGTCGACGACGAGCTTCTCCCTCGACGCGTAGATCTGCGGGTACGTGCGTTGGATCGAGTTGAGTGTTGCCTCTGTGCAGAGCGCCCTCAGGTCGGCGCCGCCGCAGCCCTTGGTGCGCTGGGCCAGCATGTCCTTGAAGTTGTCGTTGAGGCCCCAGCCGGCGGTGTGTATGTCGATGATGCTGCGGCGGCCCTCGACGTCGGGCAGAGGAAAGTAAAACTCGCGGTCGAAACGGCCCGGCCGGCGGAGTGCCGGGTCGATGTTGTCCGGCCGGTTCGTGGCGCCAATGACAATGACCTGCCCCCTGCCGTCCATGCCGTCCATGAGGGCAAGCAGGGTCGACACGATGGACGCGTGGATCTGCTCCTGCTTGCTGGAGCGCACTGGGGCCAGTCCGTCGATCTCGTCAAAGAATATGATGCTCGGCTGCGTGCGACGCGCCTCCTCGAACAGCAGCCTAAGCTGTTTCTCAGCCTCTCCGACCCACTTGCTCAGGGCATCGGCGCCCTTGCGCATATAAAAGGTGATTTTGCGCCCGTTGACGCTGGCCGAGTTGGCGAGGGCGCGGGCGAGCAATGTTTTGCCGGTTCCGGGCGGGCCGTGGAAGAGGACGCCCCTGGGCGGCGTCACGTGGAACCGCAGGAACAACTCGGGATACAGGAGCGGCAGCTGGACCATCTCCTTGAGCTGGTCAATGTGCTGCTGGAGACCGCCGACTTTGGAGAAGTCGGTGTTGAGGTCGACTCCGATCGGGTCAGCATCGGCCAGCGCCTTTTGGTTTTTTATCTTGCCAACGTTGGGCGTGGCGCCCACGCCTCCGAGGGCGTCCATGTTGACGGTCTGGCCGGTTCCAGCCAGGATGGCCGGGTGCACGGCGGCGGTCGGCGTCATGCCGATGTTGATGCCGCCAGCGATGACGCCTCCGGCGTTGGAGCGGTGCATCATCTCGTCGTCGCTGCTGTCCGAATCGGCGCCGGCGGCCGCACCGGTGCCCCATGGACCTCCCAGGACCGAGGTTCCGGCCCCGCCAAAGGGGCCGTACGTTGTGTTGAGGCTTCGCTCCCACGCGGCTCCTCCCTTGCGCCGTGCAGGCCGGCTGGGTGTCGGATCGTCGGGCTCCTCGTCGTCGATGGTGATGCCAGGCAGAGGCGCTATCGCGTAGTTGACAGGCTTCCTTGACCGGCGTTCCATGGGTTTGGGGTCCTGGTACTTTATGGGCGTGGACCGGCGTCGGCGACGGCGTGATCGCGAATGCGAGTCCTTCCTGAGTTCCTGGGCCTCAAAGGCCAGCTCATCCTGGTCGAGCTCGGCATCATCGGCAGAATCGTCGCTGCGGGGGCCCTTTGAGATGCTTTTCGTCCGCCCGCTGCGGCGGGGAGGCGTGCTGTCGTTGCCATCGTTGTTCTTGTCCGAGTCGGACCCGGACACGTCCTCGTCGTTGGAGTCCATGGGCTCGAAATCGCTGCTCTGCTCCTGCGCGAACTTCTTGGTACTGCTGCGACGAGTCAAGCGGCGGCGCGCGGCTGGAACACCGACCGGGGCGGCCGGCTCGTCCTGATCGTCATGATGCTGGCCAACCCTGCCGGCAGACCTGGAGCCGCGGGCCCGTCGTGTGACCGGGCCCACATCGTCATCTTCTTCGTCCTCGTCCCCGCCCTCGCTCTGGTTGTTATTGTTATCCCCGTTCGTGGCAACGCGGCCGTCATCATCGAGGTCGGCGTCGGCCGATACAGTTATAACGGGTACAGCGTCTTCTTCGGCAGCAGAATCCTCGACAATTCCGTCAACATCGGCGGCAGTAGCAGCATCGGCCATGACGGGACTCGCATGGGCGGATCCGGGGTCAGGAGCAGGCTCGTCGTCTTGGCTGTCGGCGTCAGCGTGCGGGGGGGTGTTGATGACTGTGCTTTCCTGAGTGGCCTCGGCGATTGATTCGGCAACCTTCTTAAGGCCCTTGGCAGCGCGAGACGAGCGGCCACGAACCAGTGTTTCGGGGCTCTTGCTTCTGGACGATTTCGCTCGTTGTGCGTGATGGCCGGATGCCGACAGCTCGACGAGATCCTCGGCATCCTGGGTGCGCGCACGCGTCGAACGACGAGTCGGGCCGGTCATGGCCGGGGCAATGGCTCCCGGGTTGAATTTGATTGTTATAATCTTGCTCGGGTGCTTGGGCGGTGGTGCCACGTTGGGTCGTCTGAACCGCGTCTTCCTTGGCGATTGGTTGTCGGAATCATCAGCGCTTTTTTTGTCGTCGTCGTCGCCGCCGCCATCGCCATCGTCGTCTGAGCCGTCACTGCTTTCCTTGTAGTTCTTGGGCAGCACAGCGGCTTTCCGAGCTCGTCGTCCGAACGCTGTGACGTGACCTTGCTCGTCGTTGCTTTCGTCCGCCATTTCATGGTCAGATTCACCAAACGAGTCGCTATCCTCGCTCCCAGCGTCGTCGTCGTCAATGTCGGATCCATCATACCGGTCTCGCCGTCGCGTGCCGCCTTTTGCCGATCTGGATCTGAGTGACTTGGGCCTCTTCTTTGACTTTTTCGGCTGGTCCTCCTTGGGATCAAAGTTCGCATCGTCCGAGTCGGATTTGTTGGGATCAAAAGCCTCAAGGGCGGCCCTCTTGCGTTTTGCCGCCATGGCAAAAGGAAAGATACAAAGAAAGAAGGAAAAAAAGAAAGAAAGAAGGAAAGAAAGAAAGAAAGAAAGGTTGACGTGGACGTGGACGAGGACGTGAACAGGTGCGTCGCTGAGCTCTCTGGGGTATCCGGGTCGTTGTTTGCGATGCGACGGGAGAAATTTTCCAAACGAGGGAGCTCGAGGTTCCCTATTTATTCACCTTGATATGTAGATAGTTGGCATCCAGGCGCGCCAGGTTGACGGCAACGCCCCAGTGGTATATATAATATTAAAAAAAACGAAGCGAGTGCGGACACGACGCGATGCCAGATTAATCACACGCTTCACACCGTCCTGAGCGACCCCAAGTCACTTGATCGCGGGCTTGGTCTTTTGTGAGAGATATATAGATACAATGCTGAGGACTGGCTCATGGAGTAAGCGGTCCGTATGTGGAGTGGAGGGGGGAGGTAAGGAGGATGGGTAGGTAGATAGATAGATACCTGACAGGCAACCGCAGGAGGTTATCAAAGCGAACAGTGAAGCCGAGTTATTGGAGTTATTGGAAAGAGGAATCGAAAGCTGCGTCGCGGTGCGCGGTTGGCGAGCGCTCAAGGCAAGCGTAGGCGTACTGTATCTAGGCTGCCGTAGGCAGAGATAGGCTGTATCTAGGGGGTACTACCCATCTAGCGGGGGGTTATCTAAGTAAGGGGGGTATCAGTTGATATGTGGTCGAAGCGCGCTTTTTTTATCTGCATCACCAGCTGATGGACAGATGCCAACGAATTCTCTCTCTGCATGTGCACTTCATACCTTTGATATCTCGTCCACAACCGACCCGATGCTTTCAACGTCAAGATGCTTTCGACGTCAAACGGTCTGGGTGTTGAAATCCGACTTAGTTGCTGTTAGACGAAGGCTCATGTATCTATCTAGATTGAGCACACTTGAGTCCGGAGCCCAGACTGAGCACCCCACTGCTATGCTTCATCTTGATGGAACCTCTGATCAGAATCATCAGATGCCCCCATTCTGGTCAGATTGCAAATAAAGGCTCTGTTCAGCCCTACGAGAACGTTGAGCCTGGCGCCGTCACGTGCGGCGCCTACTGTCTTATGGATAAGGTATCCAGCCTTGGTGCCTGTGATTCGTGAACTTACGCCTGGGCTCGGACATCTCGAGTCACCAACCATGGACAGATAGATACCAGTTGAGTGATCAAATCATCTACATAAAATCATACACATACTCCTATTACTACCAAAGATGCTGCTGGATGGCCTAACGTCGTGTCTGTTATATCGCCATTACATGTACAAGTGCCTGGATAACTGCCCATCTGTCATGTCAACATCGAACCAGATGCCCAGTATGCCAAGGTAGTTATCAGTAAAGAAACTTGATAATATTACAAATTGCTGCCATCCACAAATGAAGCTTTTTTCTCTCTTTTTTATCTTTCTTTTTCTTTTTTTTGCAGGCTCTCGTATCCCCCTCTCCAAGACGGTGCCATCACTTCTTGTCTGCCAAGGTGTCGTGTGCATTCTTGAGCAGGTTGGCTTTGCCAGGCGCGTTTTGGGTGTAGCGCGAGCTATACTTGATGATGGACTTGACGTCGTTAAAGACGGTGTAGTCGACGTATAGGGGATCTTTGACCACGTTCCAGGCAACCCCCTCGGTGCATGGAGGCGTCGTCAGCGAGCCCGAGTATTGGTAGACAGTCGAGTGGCTGACGAGTCTCTCCAGCCACGCAAAGTTGAGGGGGCCTGTTGCGGACTCGGTATGGGGCTCGACGATGTCTTCGACTTTGTTGAACACATTTTCCAGGACGGCACTCTGGCTAGACGCGCCGCCGATCTCGATTGGAATGCCGACAACAGCAAGGGTCTTGTCTGGTTGGGTTGCTCGGTTAGTTTTTGGAAAAAGAAGAGTGAGAGAGAGAGGATATATAAATAATTTAACCAGGCTCGTAATAAGAGTCACGCTGTTAAACAACAACAAGAGTGGAGATACACCCTGGTACCAACTACGAATGCTGATCCATCGAATCACTCTAGTGGACCATACTTTCGCATGGCCTTGGTGTCGATTCATATATCCCAGTGACAGCTCCGACGACTTACTTTTGCTCTGAAACACAAAATGCACCTCCATCGGGTAAAAATCGCCGTTGATGTGGTGTTCGCTTGGCGTGTGGAAATGGAACTGGACCAGGTCGTATGAGATATCACTGAGTGAAATCGATCCGTTGGCCGCGACCTGGATGGTCGAGCCCAGATTCTCGATTTTCGCGCCATCCGGGTACGAATCGATGGTGAAGTTCAGGGTGATCCCGTCAACCGAGGCGGTTGAGCCGGACACGATATCGATTGGCGACTGGTTCGTTCCAAGCGCGCAAATACTGTATTCTTCGCCGAGCGCATGCCAGGCCAGGGGGCCTTCCAATCCCTCCCAACCCCAAGCCGGACCAGATGTTACGGCACGGGCCGAGAGATAAGTTCCATGATGGCAGATGGCCGAGACTGCAGTAGCAAAGGACACCGCGCCGGCGACGGCAGCGGCAACACCGGCAGTCGATCTCATAGTCTGATAACTGATGTTCGTTGACGTGTGGTGTATCCTCTAAGTAGGGCTCTCGAAGCTGGAGCTGGTCCTCAAGTCAATATGGACCAAGAACGATAACCAAGAAGGCGAATAAGAAACAACGAGCTCTCTCAACAATAGATTTTGAATATGCAAGATCAATAAAGCCAGGATCTGACGCAGGTAACAACAACAACAACAAGAATGCCAGGAAGCACGCGACGAACTTCTCCGACAACGGCCGGCTTTTTGTGCGATCAAAAAGACAGATGAGGCGAAGCATCCCAGACCGGCCCTGATGGGACAGACCCGGAATCAACCACGGCGGCAAACGGGATTACGGGGATATAGATGACAACACGGATACATCATCACCCAACCAATATATAACCCAGTATGCATCTACATACTGATATTGATCTGCGGATATTGCCTCAAGAGCTGACATGAGCGCAAGCAACAGCCGGGGCTATGCCCCCCATGGTACACTCACCAGAAAGGCCTACATGAAGAGGGGGCACCCAACGCGGCCCCCATGGGCATGTGGGCCTGCTGCGGGCGGGCGGACGCCGAGACAAGATACCATGGACGGGAAACAAGCGCTCCCAACATCCAGATGATTGGCATCTACTGATGAAGACCGTTTCTGGCTGGCGGCCTCGGCACCGCCCTTTTTGGCCGTCGCATCTGACACCATCTATCGAGCGGTTAATCCTTGGCAATAGACAGGGGTTGGCGGATTCTATTACTAGTTGGATAGATCCCCGTCGCTGTGAATCCACCACGAGCTCACGTGCGAGTTCAACTTCCAGAATTCGCCTGGCGTCGTTTCGTTGGCGCCAATCACCGAAGGATGGCGATCAGTCACGCGATATCGCCATAATTTCTCAATCTACAGCCATAGATCTCTTTGGCGCCAGGCGTACCGTGTGCCAAGCAGATATCACAGCAACATGAACCAACCGTCCAAGAGTGTCGACAATATCCGTACATGGAAGAAAGGGGAAAGTCGTCGCTAAGAACTACGCTAGGCAGATCTGCATTTTGCTCGATTTGGAGAGAGAGAGAGAGATAACAGTTCACCCGTCAATAAATATAGAGTCGACATGATGGCACAACGCTTGTCCAAATGTCCGACCCGATGGTGCATGCCATGTCATACACCAGCAGACCGTGTCACTTGTTGCTTATATCGTAACGGCGTCTCTCTTCTTCAGCCACGGCCGCCTTCGTTTTCTTTTTGACTCCTGTAGCTTCGATCCTTGCATCAGGGGTCGGTAATAGAGTAGTCTCCCCAGATGCTCTTCATTGGGCGGAACAGTAGCCCCAGATAGGATTCCAGGGGACTTGGCTTTCCATGTACTGCCGGATGGCTCACATAGATTAGGTAGCCAGATAGGTATTATCCAAGAGTGTAGCAGGCAAGATGACGCGGCCAAGCATTCTGATACGGTTATTCGTACATCCAGACGTTCTCTGCACTCTGCGGGATATCTGCCATCCTACTCATCATGCTTTTCATACTTGTCGCAGTACTTGTCGGTACTTGTCATGGTACTTATTATTACCGTGGTACGGATTCTTTTCCGTAGTACTAGATCCGTACTTGGTTCATACAATACGCCGTAGAATTCCCCGCAAGGAACTTCCCCGGATTGAGCGACAAGGGATAGAATAAAATAAAGACTAGCTCATTAAACTATCTATCAAGGGCACAGGCAACAGGTAATCAATCCTACGAGAGAGGGCTTTGTTACTTGTGATTGCTTGGATCCAAGCACTGAACTCTCCGGTCAAACCGGTCTGATATGAATTCCACGTCTACTTTCCCCCTACTTATGACACGGTACAAAAATCATGCTGGACCTCAGTAGACCGACGCATTTGCTCCACATTACAACCTCGTATCTTATTAATGCGACTTATGGGTCGAATGGTCCAATCAGCTTCTGCGGAATGCGGCACGCTAGCAACCTGGTTTGGCACCTACTTGGGCTCCTCCATCGGCTGTCCATAAATGTCATTTTATTTGGGGTTCGTGAAGTTGGACTGGTTGATTGTGGACTTTGTCGGTGGCGTGAACACGTCAGTGCGGTGGCCGTCACGCACTTTGGTCTCTATCTAAAATAATATACGAAGCATGAGTCGAGCATCTTGCCGAAAAATCTGCATCGTCCAAAGTCCAAAGGAGACCCCAACTTCGCGCCAACATATCTGGGTATCTGGGTGCCGATTAGGGGGCGGCCGGTGCATGCATTGCTTTATCACGGGCCACTCGTAATGTTGCGCGTAAATGACCTGTTCCAGAGCACGCACATTACTTGCAGTCCCGAACCACCAGAGGTACCCCGCAACTAGTAGTACTCGAAAAGGGGCTCTCTACCTGCTATCTATCCATCTACTTTACAGGCTTGGCTTCAGAAGGCAGGGCTGCCGCTTGCGCCAGTGTTTGTCGGCAGGTACGGGGCGATTTCTGGACTCAGCTAGCACCCAGAAGTAAAGCAAGTGGACGGTAGCACCTGCGGCTGGTAATGGCGCATCCGTACGGGGAGAGAGACTGACTGGACTTGCCCATCGCTAGCAGCCTTCCTTCCTCTCTCAACCTCACCACTCCGACGGGAAAGAGCAGCCCCAAACTCCAAAACACCAAAAACACCAAAACAACAACACCACACACAACAACAACCATAACACCATACCATCACACCACAACACCACGATCGCTTCTCGTTGCTCAATCGATCCTCTTCCCTTCCTTCATCCCCCTCACTCCTCCTCGTCTCCCTCTCTTTGATTCAACACTATTCAGTAACTATTCGCCTTACTAGTATCTATCTCGTATTCCTTCCTTCCTTTCTTCCTTTCTTCGTTGCTTCTTTTCTTTCTTGCACCACATCTCCTTCCCTTTATCGGAGTCCATCATCCATTCATCACAAGTCGTCCTGCCCAGCTCGTGCTTCGAGATAGCTGTGCTATTTATTTTGCCGCTCGTTCTCGTTGCCGACAAAACCTGCGGTGGCGTGGTAGATCCGACCCGACCCTGACTTTGGCCATCGCCCTCCAGACGACGCAAACGTCACGTAAAAAAACAATTGCCGACTTGCTCCATTCTTTTGCCTTCTCACACCGCACCTGTTGTTCTGTTCCATCGTCCCATTATTCCTGCCGCCTCATCTCATCTCTTTTGTGCATCCTTATTAGCCACCCTCGGACGTCGCCCCTCCCGAACGAACAAACAAACCCATCTGCAACTCCCACGCCGTTTGACGCCTTGCTGGATCGGTTGAGCCTGCCGACAGTCTGCATATTATTGCCGCAAGCCTACGCTCTTTCCTCCACACAGGCCGAGCACCAGCTGAGACTTTTCGAAAATTTTGGTCCTCCCAGATAAAGAGACGTGTTGCCCATCACATCGACATCGATTTCATCGTGGCTCGCACGCGTCTTCCATTTTATCCCGTCGGATCCGCCAACAGCCTGTCTCCATTGTCGCCGCGCCTTTGCTACACGCGGTCCTCCTGCGTCAGAAACTCCTCCCAATAATTGTTTATTTGCCGCCCTTGTCGACTCTGGCGACAACTATCCCGTTTGATCTGCTTCATCGACGTTAAACCTGCAAGCAAAACTCTCGCCACCCACCAAAAAAAAGAAGGCCCCCCAAAAAAGTAGTCTGGCATAAAACACGCTTTGGACGCAACACAAAAGCCGGCGCGTTTCGAGCCTGCCTCAAGAATGGCCGCTCTGGTCCATTCTGGATCCGTCATGATGCTCCAGCCTCGTGTGACACAGAATCAACCGCCACCATTTGTGCAGAGCTCACAGGCCCAGTCTGTGCCAAGTCCCATCATGTACCGACCAGATAACCCGTACACATCTTTCGCCGCCAACGTACTCCCGCAGCAGCGGGCGCAGCGGCCTCAGCAGGCTGGTTATCATGCTCCTCTCAGACCCGTCTCTATGGCGGGCTTTTCGCAGTTGCAATACGAGCGTCCCGCCGCCGTAGGACCGGCTGCGCGGAGCGGCTCCAGAGACGACTTCTCTCTGCCGCAAACAACATCTGCACGTCCAAGCCTGGTCACCGTGGGCCGTCCTCAGTCCGTCTACATGGAAACCCCACAGATTCCGTCGGCGCAGACAAGCACACCCTCTCAGGCTCCGCCAAGACCTGCGAGATACAGGCAGCCGTCCAGCCCTGCATCCGGCGGTTGGAGCGAGACACTTGATAACCGCTCGAGGGCCATGGATCAACCCCCGCGCACAGCGGCTGATGACTCCCAGCTTCACATGCGATCCATGATAGACGGTTCCAAACAAATGCGCCGACGCAGCATGCACACTTTCGAGCCTTCGGACTATCCACCCATCGCGGCAACGCAGCAGACTCAGGCTCTACAGGATGCAAGGCGGGTAACAACGCTTTCCCCTCCCCAGAACCCGAACCACAGCCAGGCCGACAAACAGACGCTTCGCCTGGTTCCGGCGAACGGGCCAGGTCCCAGGATAGTGCACAACCGCAATTCGAGCTACGATAGCAATCTTTCCACTCCCAGCGGTCATTCACGGTCTTCCTCGGTGAGTTGATCTTTTGTGGCTTGCGCCGTCGAGGTGTTTCGACTGCTAACGAATTATTAGTATACGAAGCGCACTCAGAACGCGTCCCCCGTTGGCTTAGTCGCGAGTAACATCGCCAACTCTGTCGACGCCCACAAGGTCGAGCAGCAGCAGCAGCAGCGGGTGGATTCTGTGGCGGCTCGAGGCTCGCCCGATCTCGGCAAGCGTGTCACGAGCCCCTCTCCTTTATCCCAGCTGGCCGCCACGGACGCTGAGCATACGGCTGAGAATCCGGTGGCTGCGAAAGCAGATGCGGCCGTCATGGTAGAGCCGGCATTGGCAAGTGAGAGCCCGGCTGCCAAGCACCTCGCTGCTCTTCAGCAAAAGGGCGGCAAGGCCCGCAGCAAGACGTCTCGGCTGCGCCGAGCCTTCTCATTTGGCAGTGCCGCCGATTTCCGCAAGGCCGGCAGCGCATTTGATGCGGACGCGGATGACCTGGATGAGAGCTCGCAGCAGCAGGACGCCGAGATGGATGCCGAACAGGCCCGGATAGCGCAGAAGCAGGAGGAAGCCGGCATTGGAACGGCAATCTACGGCAAGAAACTCTTTGCTGCGTCGAATGACAACCTCTCAGTCTCGTCGACCGCCTCATCGGCTTCGGTTATGATTCGAAAGATGGGTCGTGGCGTGAAGAGAACGTCGAGATCGCTGGTGGGACTTTTCAGGCCCAAGTTCTCTGCGGGAATTCCTGACACGTCTGCACCGGAAGCCAGTCAAGCCGAAGTGTCGATGGTTACGGCAGAAGCCGAGAGAAAAGTCAAGGCGGAAAATGATGACGGGTGTGGCCCCGCGCCCGGTTCCAGGGCGTGGGCACTGCCGACGGATGCGGACAGGACAAACTCGAGCGACAGCCTGGACAGGGCCAATGGTGGGGCCACAGATGGCACAAGGCGTAGTATCTTGGGCGGTGACCGTGAGCGTGCCGAAGTCTTGGCTGCTGTGCGAAAGGGCATACTCAAATGTGAGCGACCCGTTGCCCTGCTTGCATACTACTTCTTACATTGTTGCCGACCACGGCCAACGCCTGGGGTTACTACTGTTGCTAACCCGACTTGGGCTTGAACAGATACGGCTGGATCCTTGAGCCCGTCTCGCCGGGCAGACGGCCAAGACTCGCTCACGTCACTGGACCTGCCAACTCTTCCAAACGGCTCTGACTCGCCGCTTTCCAGTGCCCCGAGCACCCCCAACGACGACGCGCAGGGGCAGAAACGCGCCGAAACGGTCACGATTGGCAATGAGGACTACTTTGTTGCGGCCATGAGGCTCCGGCAGGACACAAGGAGCGCGCCTGTCTCGTCTCCCGCAACGCCTCATGGCTCCATGAGGCGGAATGCCACATTCTCACCGCGAATCGTGTTCTACGACACATGGCCAAGCCAAGAGTATGATCGGCGAGGCGAGATTGCGACCTGCAACCGTCTGACGCCACTCCTGGCACAGCAGATCAAGGAGGAGCTCAACACGTTCAAGATGGTATGTTGCTGTGTACAAGTATCAATCAACGACGGCGCTAACACGTGGTGGTGGCAGGAGATGGAAGTCCACGAGAACTCAAAGATCTACACACACTTTTTCTAGAAGTGCGTTTTTTACAGGACAGGCAGGTGTTGGTCTTGTTAGACAGGCAGCCCTCGACTATCTGCCTGATGGGCCTTTACGCCATTCAGCGACGCGTATGCCATTAGCATTCTGGGCGTTTTAGTGGGAACAGCATTGTATCGGAGTTTGAGGACGTGTGCGGTTTTCTCGGCAAAGGTTAGAAGGGCTTGGGTCTAATGTTTCGGCTCGTTCTCTGGTTTCGCTGTGTCTTTTTACCGCTCGTGAGACTGTAGTCCAGCCATAAGGGATGCCGGAGATGATGGGATGGTACAGGCCTTTGCGAGTCTCATTCAAGGTCAGAAGCACCAAGCAAAATAGATGGTATTTCGAACACAGCGTTGATGAAGTAGGATATAGGAGAGGGCGTGTGAGGATGCCCAGCGTTGTGCATAGAGGAATAATGAGCATTATAGTCTGATAGTATCACGTGCAGCAGCGATTAGCAGATTAGATACTCTTGTGTTGAAAAAAAAAAATTTGAAGAAAAGCGAACCACAAAATCCACACTTGATGGGCTACGCGGTGGGTGGAGATGCCGACGATTTGCATCCCCCATGGAGCCAGCAGACAACGTGAGCAACATGCGTCCGAAGCTACACGGGCGAGCGTTTTACGAAGCCATTGGGAGCCCGAAATACGTGCTTGCTCCGATGGTTGACCAGTCCGAGTTTGTGAGTCAAGCACCAGAGGAAACAACAGCTTGGCCGACAATCGAGGACGTGTTCATAGAATGCTGTAATGGCTGATAATGGCCGACAATGGCTGGCAATGGCTGACAATGGCTTGGGCAGGCGTGGCGGATGCTCTCAAGGTCGTATCTCGGGCCGTCCCAGCGGACGTCGTTGGTCGCGTACACGCCCATGTTCCACGCAAAACTGTTTGCCGAGTCGGACAAGTATCGGGCCACGCACTTCCAGCCGACGTCGTCGGAGTCGGAGTCGGAGACGGCGGCGTCCTCCGCGGCGCGGGCCTACCTCGACGGAAACCCGGACATTGACAGGCCGCTCTTTGTGCAGTTTTGCGCCAACGAGCCGGCGGCGCTGCTCGCGGCAGCAAAGCGCGCGGCGCCCTTTTGCGACGCCGTCGACCTCAACCTCGGGTGTCCGCAGGGCATCGCCAGACGCGGCCACTACGGCGCGTTCCTCCAGGAGGACCAGGACCTGGTGTTCCGCCTCGTCAACACGCTGCACAGGGAGCTCGCCGTGCCGGTGACGGCCAAGATCCGCATCCTCGACTCGCGCGAGGCCACCCTGGCATATGCGCGCAACGTGCTCGCGGCGGGGGCGTCGATCCTGACGGTCCACGGCCGCCGCCGCGAGCAGAAAGGCCACCTGACCGGCCTTGCCGACTGGGCCGTGATCCGCTGGCTCCGGGACCAGCTGCCGCCCGAGACGGTGCTGTTTGCCAACGGCAACGTCCTCCGCCACTGCGACCTGCAGCGCTGTCTCGATGCCACGGGCGCCGACGCCGTCATGAGCGCTGAGGGGAACCTGAGCGACCCGGCCATTTTTGCAGCGCCGCCGCCTTTGCTGTCGTCCACGACGGCGGCGGTGCCGGCCGGCGCCGTCGGCAGCGACTTTGATCCGCGCGAGTACTGGGTCGGCAGAGACGGCAGGGGCGGCTACAGGGTCGACGGCGTCATGAGGCGGTATCTGGACATTTTGCACAGATATGTTGGTGGCGGCGGCGGCGCGCAGCCGCGGTCGCCGAGGAGGAGGAGGAGACGGCTGTTTCTGCCGGGAGACGACCAAGGGTGGATCGCAGAGGTGGAGGCGGAGGGCGAGCAAGAGGGGCCGCCGCCGGCAAAGAAACACAAAAAGGACGGCGGCAGAGAGTGTGCTGCGCTGGCTGGGAGCGCCAACATGGTGGCGATACAGGCGCACCTGTTTCACCTGCTGAGGCATCTTGTGAGCAGACACACCGACGTGCGCGACGCCCTCGGCAGGAGCCGGCAGGACCTTGACGCGTACGAGAAGATCCTGCTCGCGGTGGAGGCCAAGGTGGCGCGGGGGCTCATACGGTACCACGAGACGAACGGCAAGTCTCTTGAGGAGGAAGAGGAGAGGGAGAGGGAGAGGGAGAGGGAGAGGGAGAGGGAAAAGGAAAAGGAAAAGGAAAAGGCAGCCACTGGCGATCCAAGAGCAAAGTCACACGCAACGCCGGACGAGGATGATTCACCTCTGCTCGACTACAACAACCCAGAAAGCTCCGTGGGCGCAATCAGAGCATGCAAGCAGCCCTGGTGGATCGCCCAGCCCATCGTCAGGCCTCTGCCCAAGGAGGCACTGGCTAGGGGCAGCATACAGCTCAGCAAGAAGGAGAAGCGGGCGCTTCGGGAGGGCGCTCAGCAACAGGCGACGCAAAGTGTATAATATAGATTAATAACATATCGAGTTTATACTGGCTGCTGAGCTTCAAAGACAGGTATCACGTCCTGCTGTGCTATTTGTCGAGGCCCAGGTCGGGTACATATTTATTCATGTATAGATTAATAACACCGGATATAAAGACAGAGAAAAGAACCATTTCACTGCAGTCATGTTTGGTATCACGTCCTGCTGTGTTATCTGTCGAGGACTCATCTGAGCAGATATTTTAATCATGGTAGATTAATAAGACTGATATATCTCGTTCCCTCCCCGTATGCCAAGCAAATCAACGCCATCAACCCGCCACGCTCTCTCGTCGGCCTCTTTTCGGCGGCGGCGACCTTGACCTCAACCTTGACCTTGACCTTGACCTTGGCGGCGACTCGTCGTCACGCCTCCTACGCTTGGCTGCTCTGGCGCGGCTCCCGTCCAAACGTCTGTGGTCCGGCGACGGCGAGGGCGACGAGTATGAGCCCCTCGTGCGCGCACGACGGGTTTGGGGCGGAGAAGCAGATCTCGACCATGGCCTCCTGCGTTTGGCTTGAGGGCGCCCGTCTCTTGGCGACGGCGAAGGGCTGACGGACGGGGAATGCCGCCGCGGGGAAAGGCTGCTTTGGCGACGCTGATGGCGGCTGCGCGCGGGGGACCTGGCAGAATACGGACGTGCCCTGCTGTCGGAAGGCGATCGCGAGCGTGACGAGTACTGCGATGATGATGAGCTGGATCGAGTCAGAGTCCGGCCACGGCTGCGACTGTCATCACGGCCATCACGACCATCACGGCCATCACGACCATCACGGCCATCACGACCATCACGGCCATCACGACCACCGCGACCTCCACGACTGCCATCACGACCATCACGACCATCACGACCACCGCGACCGCGACCGCGACCGGAGCTGGACGGTCTCCGGGACCTCTGGGCTGGCGGCGAGCGCGGGCGAGCGCCCGATCTCGACCGTGAAGACGCCGACTCCGAGCCAGACGAGTAGCTCGACACCGACTCCGAGTCAGAGGTGAAATCCGAGTCGTCGTGGGCGCGAGCGGCGGGCGCCGGCAGCGCAGGCTTGGGCATGTTCTGGAGATAGTCGCGCATGTCCTCGGTCAGGGCGCCCATGCCGATGCTGGTGAAGTAGTTGATGGAGAAGCGCACGTTGCGCGGGGTGTCGCGCGGGAAGAGGCCGGCGAGGCTGGGCTGCAGCGCCTGGTCGCGCATGCGGGCCTGCAGCCTGGCCATGCCCGTGGCCTCGGCAATGTCCTGGAACAGGATCTTGATGAAGATGCGGCTGCTGGACGTGGTGTCGTCCTCGGTGAGCCTGATGGTCGAGAGCACGTGCCAGCCCATGGCGTCGGACGCGAGCATGTGGGCAAAGAAGCGCGCAATGTTGCGCAGCTTGGTGGTGTCGTAGCGGTGGATCGTGTCGTAGTATTTCTGGAACGACTGCTCAAACAGGCCGGTCCAGAGCCGGTTGATCTTGGCGAAGCGCTCGCCCACCAGGCCCATGAACTTGGTGTACGTCTTTTCCTGCGCGCAGCACTCGACGATCATGGACGGCAGCTCCGGCTCCTGGCCCGGCGGCAGGTTGATCTTCATGAGCTTGTGGCAGCACTCCTCGGGGTCGATGCTGCTCTGCATCGTGAGGTAGATGGTCCTGCGCAGATTGATAAGGTCGGCGTTGGACTGGTCCTTGATCTCGATGGCCTTTTGCTTGGCATCCTCCTCGTCGTTGTCGTCGTCAGAACTGTCGTTGTCGTCGTTGTCGTCGTCTTCCTCATAGTCGCTGCCCTCGCCCAGGATCTCGCCCTTGAGCTTCTTGTAGGCGTCCTCGTTGTCCTGCCACTCGGCGTCAAACCTAAACACGTTGAGGCCGTCCTCGGCATCGACCTCGTCGTCCAGGTAGATGTTGTGCTTGATCTGGTCCTCTTCCTCGATGATGTCCAGCTCGTCCCTGATGGTCGGGTTGTCCTTGAACTCCTCGCGCCTCGTCAGGAACAGGACCTCGATCATGTACTGCACGCGCTTGTCGATGTCGGCCTCGTGCAGGATGTGCCTGAACTGGTCAAAGACGATGTTCGCCATGGTCGGCGGCCTGAGGTCGCAGAGGTACTGGCCAACCTCCCTGGTCAGCCCGACGGCGATCTCGACGCTGTCGTCCGTCGGCTTGTTGAGCAGCAGCAGCAGGATCTGCCCGGCAAGCATCTCGGTGACGACCTGCTGGTTGACCAGGTGGCCGAGAAAGGCCGTCGACGACAGGCACACGCTCTTTTCGTTGCGTTTAAACGCCTTTCTGAACTGCATCACCAGCCTCTTGACCAGGAGCTCGCCCACCTGCGGCAGCCGGCTGTTGACGGCGGCCACGAGCGCCGCGTATATGGGCGTGAACGGGAGGCTGGCCGCCTGCGCCCGCATTATCGACCGGCAAAACAGGCCCCTGCCGCGGACCAGGTTCTCGCGGAAGAGCTCGGGCGCAATGTGCTTGATGTTGGCCACCGACACCTTGTTGATGAGGCCGTTGATGCTCTTTTTGAGCGCCTCCCACGCCATGCGCTGGTATTCCTTGCTCGTCTTGTCCGTGATTTGCGCCTGCAGGGCTCGCAGCCTAGCCGGCGGCACGTAGACGCCGCCGGATCGCGCGTTGAGCAGTCCATCAGCCATCTCGTTGTCGGTTGTTGGGCGTGACGTGACGTGACGTGACGGAAGAAGGCGACGATCCTGTCAGCCTTGTTTGGGCTGGCAGCCGCCGACAGCTGTGACAAGCAAGTCACGTTTAAACAAGTCACGTGTACAAACAAGCACGTGTAGCTGTGACAAACAGGTCACGTGTAAGCAAGTCAGACAACAATGTGTCTTTGAGAATATTCAGAGTGCATCGTTCAGGATTATGGATCAGGCGAAACAATCATCGCAGCAACGAGTGGGATAGATAAACAAACATACATAGTCATATCACACAATATACGTAGCCCGGGTCCTTCTCTTTGCACCCATCCTCTTTTCTTTCTTATTTCTCCTTTGCCACGTGATCAAAATGTGGCGCCGTCACGTCACCAACCTCGGAGCGCGACAGCCAAGTTCCAGTTTCCTTACTCTCGAGCTTGCAGCCTCCTGATACAGATCCTCTCATCATCATGGTAAGGAAGATTCGCTGCTGATCGAGACCTGCCTCCTTTCGGCGTGTCCTGACTCTCCCTCCAGACTGCTGCCATCGTCGGTTTCGTTATGCTCGTTCTCGCCACACTGGTCTTCGCCTACTACTCCGTATGGACTCTACTGATGGTGCGTAGTCCGAGTCCGCTCGCTTCCTGGGCGCGGCCGAATGGAACGAAAAGAAATGTGACGGCTCGATCCTCTCCTAACCCATCTGCCGTGCCTGCTTCTATTCTAGCCTTTTGTCGACGACGGGCATCCTCTGCACAGCTTCTTCCCGCCCCGCGTCTGGGCCATCCGCATCCCCGTTATCCTCATTCTGCTCGGATCGGCTGTCGTCGGCTCCTTCCTCGGCATGGTCATGATCAAGAGCAACAGGAAGAAGGCGGCAAAGGAAGCTGCCAAAACCAAGTGAGCCCGCGGGCGCAGAGAATCGTTCTTGGAGCTGGCCACCTGCTCGCGGCCTGGCCTGGGCATGTATTATAAAGCAGCTCTGAAATGCGAATACGTTGTTGATGGCCGTGCGCCCCGTCTTTCTTACTGGTTTGTTCATTTGCTTTGGCATCAACCATCTTTCCTTTACTGGTTTATTGCTTTGGCATCAACCATCTTTCCTTTACTGGTTTATTGCTTTGGCACCAACTATCTGGCCAGGGTTATCCGCCCAGTATCCACCCAGTATCCGCCCAGTATCCGCCCAGCCAGCAAGGAGGCCAAACGAAAATGAAGGAAACCAAGGAAAAAGGAGACCATGCCCGCGCCCTTCGATTACCATCTCGCTTCGCTCCTAAACCCGCTGGTCTGCAAAGTCGAGAATTTCGCAGTCATCCTCAAAGAAGCCATCCTCGTCCAGCCCGCCCGCGTGGTGATGCCGGCGCTTTCGCGTCGTTACTACAATCTCCTCCTCGTTGTCGCCCATGTGCATCACTCTTTCCATCGCCGACACCGGCAGCGCCCTGTGATCCTCGCCATAAACAGTCTTGTCCTCCGCGTGTGGCAGGTATCCAGCATCGAGCTTGAGCGCCTCGATGCGCTGCCCAAACGCCCACGTCTTGGTGGTGGTGCTGGCGCTCATGAGCGCGCGGTTTTTCTTGTCTGGCCGCGTATCCGCAACGGTGCGCGTCGGGGCCGCCGCTGCGCTCGTGTACTCGAGCAGCCCGACCCGCCTGTCGGTGTGGAATGGCTGGTAGGGCGCGCTCGACTCGATCTCGGCATGGGGGATTGCGGCGGCGGCGGCCGTCTCGACGCTCGTCGTGGATGCCTCGGCCGCCATCACCGTCCCGGTCCGGTGGGAGCGCGGATCAAAGCCTGGCGGGTGCGTGGCGTCCTCCCTGTCCGAGAGGAGGTCCAGGTGCTCATCGTGTGTGTCGAGCCCCATCAAGCTCCTGGCCCGGGGGGCTATGAGGCCGTCTGGAAGCGACTGCAGCTTGAAGTCCTTGTACTTTCCTGCTCTGGAGACGCGACGGCGGCTTGAATGTGCGCCCCCCGCGCGGCGCGGTTTCGGCGCAAAGACGCGAACCATGCCGTCACCCACAACGTGAAGGGCCCAGGACTTGCGGCTTGTGACCCAGACGGCGCAGGGCGCGCATGGGAGCACCGAGCTCGGGGGCAGCGACACCCTGTTCTCGTTGTGGTGCCGCAGCTGGCTGATGGCGTTGCCGGTTTTGCCAAGGGAGCTGCTGATGGTCGCCGCGATGGCCCTGCCGCTTTGATTTGCCGAGTCCACAATGGCGGTGCCCGTGAGAGCGGGCGCCGCGTTGCCGCTGCTTCTGCGCTGCTGCCGGTTGATCAGAGGCTTGGCAACGCCGAAGGCGGCCCCGAGCGCGCTCGACGCGATCGACACCGCCGTATTCCCGGGCTGGTCCGAGCGAGCCGTCAGGGACTCGTCGGCCCTGCGACGCCGGGGAGGTGGCCACGACAGCGCACGATGCGGCATCTCCATCAGGTGGACGGTGCCCCTCTCGGTGACGACAGCGAGCAGATGGCCTCGCGGCTTCGCCCACGCCACATCAACGATCCTGGCCACCGTCATGCGGGAAAACTGCGCCACCTGACGGACCAGAGGCCCGGTGCAGGCTCCTGGCGCAACGGTCTGCAAGGGCGACGTTTTGGTGAATTGGACCCGCATGAGATCCCAGACAGTCTGAACGTCGCCCTTGGTGCTGGCCGTGAACAGGGACAGTCCCGAGGGCGAAAACGACAGGAAGCTGCAGCCCAGGGGCGGAGCAAAGGTCGCCAGCGGATGCAACGACGACGACACGGTGGTGCTGAGCGACTCGACATCAAGGACAGACACAAGACCTGGCTCTTTGACGACAGCAGGCTGATCGAGTCCTCCGTGCGTGGGGGGGAAATGCGATGCCTCATGACGACCGCCGCCTCCACCACCACCACCACCCTGGGACTGGGACTGCGACTGCGACTGGGACCAAGGCAGAGAGCCCGGAGGCGAGCGGGCGACCGGCTGGCCCAAAGACTTGTTCCAGTACGAGTTCCAAGCTTGTCTGCCCTGCTGGCCAACCCACTTGGCTCCCAGGATGAGCTCCTGGGTTGTCTCGCGCACAATCTTGTTGACCACGCTCTCCGAGATTGGCAAGTCGACCGACGCGGTGACGGAGGGGAGATGCGGCGCCGTGGCGGTGCCGAGGCCGGGTGCCTTGCCAAAGACCGGTACGGGGATGTGAGCCCGGAGAGCAACCTGCGACGACGGTGTTGAAGGGCAGTAGGCGATCCATCGGCCGGCGATGCCGACAATCGGTTTCTGGGGCGCGCCGCGCGCGGTCGATGACGACGCATGGCCCGGGCCCGCGAGGTACTGGTACTGGTCCTGCTGCTCTCGCTCCTCGTTGACGTCGCGGCGAGGGTTCTGCTGGATGGTGGTCCAGAACTTGGCCACGCACCCAAACTGTATGGTGTTTGCCTGCTCGCCGACGAACTGGCGGTAGACCCAGCATTCCCCCGTGACCCCCGACGCCACCAGCACGGTACCTGCATCGGCTTTAACGTGCAGCCCACCTGTGGGCGGCGGCGGTTTGAACAGCGGGCTCAGCAGCGAAACAGTTGTGCTGATGGGGCACTTGGGCGCGGCGAGCAGGACGGCGAGCAGCTTCCCGGAGCGGAGAGAGTATATCTCGACCGTGGTCTGGTAAGAGTCGATAACGGGCGATGGCCGGTCCCGCGCAACGGAATCGGGGCCGGGGCTGTCAGACAGAGCCGGAGCAGTGGGAGCAGGAGGAGGAGCAGGAGCAGGACCAGGACCAGGACCAGGAGCATGAGCAGAAGCAGGACCATGAGCAGGACCGCTTGCAATGTCTCCACAGTCATCACCACCACCACCACCACCATCATCATCATCATCATCGATACGCAGCCCAGCTGCCTCTTCTGTGAACCGAGATGCCCCGGCGGCTGGAGCCGCGGCCGGTGGCAGGACAGGCCCGTGAACGACGACGGCAACCAGTGGGAAAATCCCGGCGGCATCGTCGTGGTCGGCCGTCCAGGGCAGCACCTTGGCGTGGTAAACGCCGCCCCTGAGGTTTTTCAGACCGCCAACATGGTCGAGACCACGTTTGCTGACGGCGTATACCTCGAGACCACCTTCGTACCCGGCCAGGACGACATGCTCGGACCCACCCATTGCTGCCCCGGAGGAGGCGCAGTGAGCATGAGCGCGAGGAAGGGTGTCGAAGCCGAAGAAGTAATCCCTCTCGCCCGGCTTGATGCCAGACCGCGGGACCAGGGCGGCAAAGTCGATTTCGGGGGCGCCGTAGAAATGGGCCTGGGTCTGGTGCGGCAAGGGAGGATGCGAGTCGGTGCGGACATGAGAGAACTGGGAGTGGACAGAGTTTCGACGTTGCCTTGCGCCAAAGCTTCCGGGGGGCTGCATGCCGACAGAGCTGGGCGTGTTTGCTTCGGGGAGGCGGTATGATGATGGGTCCATCTGCATGCTGAAGGGACGGCGAGTGGTGGCCCCGGGCGGGGATGGGGACACGCCGTGGGAACCGACCTGAGACCGAGAGGCGGCCCCCCCCCAGCCATGGTGCAGACGGGTCGAGTCCTCATACGAGGAAGGCTGCGTCGGTGGCGACTCTCCCATCAGACTCATCACGTTGCCAGGTGACCCGGCGAACCCCCCACGCATCCAGTCGTTCATGCTGTGCGCGGTGCTCCCGGCCACAGACGGTGCCGAGACCGCGTCCAGGGGAGGCGAGATTGTAGGGATCTCATTGTATGAGGGTGTGACGGGCTTGAGCTCAGGTGACCGAAGCGGTGGCGACGACGACGACGACGACGATGATGATGCCGTCAACGCAGGACTCTGTGGGGCCGTTGCGAGCCTGTACACGACGCAAGGGTTGTCAGTTGTCAGGTATCAGCGGTTTCTTCAGCACACACACGCACACACACACACACACACACTTACGAGGGCTTGAGCAGTACTGGTCGGGATGCCGCTGCAGCCGCGGCAGCTTGCTGCTGCTGCTGCTGCTGCTGCTGCTGCTTCATCGCGGCCAAGACTCCGCCACCACCATCCTTTCCGTTCTTCCGGTTCTTGGAGGCTATCATAAGAGAAAGTTGCCAACAGGGTCAGCGTCGCCAGCACCTGGCCGCAGCCGAAAGACGAAAACGGAGGCAGAGAGAGAGGCAGGCAAATCGATACGGGATCCGGGGTGGTCGTGGTACCTACGGGGCATTCAACTGGTAAGAAGAAAGCGCTCCGGGGCAGCTTGCCGCCCAGGAGCATCCACGTCCTGCGGATCTCGCAGTCCGTAGAGACAGGAGAGGAGGGAGAGATGGTGGTGGCACAGGTGTTCGGGTTTATATAATCGTATGGCGAGGAGGGGTGGACAGACGTTCTTATCTTGGCTTGGTTGGCCTCGTTTCGTATCGTTGTCGTGTTACTGGCGTGGCAATAATCGGGGGGGGTCTTGACGGCCGTGGGGCTGGTAGTAAGTAGTAGTAGTGGTAGCTAGGAGAACGACTGGTTGATGAGGGAGGTACAGATAGATATCCGTCTATCTATGGCTCACGAAAGGGACGTGAAGTTATCGCGAAACTGTGTACAAAGACGACGTCGAGAAAGAGAGAGAGAGAACCAGTATTAAACCGACTTGAAGCAGGCCAAAGAAAGACTAAAAGCGAAAAGTCTAATTGCGTATATACCAACGTCGAAGACAACAACGAGCAGAAACGAGCTGCTAAGAAGAAGATGGCGGTGCCGGTTGCGGCTGCGTCGAGTGCGAGTGAGGGTGAGGGCGAGGGCGAGCGAGCCGCCGGACAAGAACTCGGCAGATAGATAGTAAGCAGATTAGATTATAACGAAAGAAGGGGAGGGCTGGAGCAGTTTGTCTGTGCTTGCTTGGTCGTCTATTGGAAAATATCTAGATGCTGTGAAGAAGAGGAAGCGAGTTGTTGGGGTTGGTGGTTACAAAGTGGTTACAAAGGAAAGGAAGACAGGAGGGCCGGAATAGGGAATCATTAGATAGGGCGTATGACTGAACTGGATGATGACTCTTGACGCAGCTGGACTGGAACTGCTGGACTGCTGGGGTGCAGACGCCAGGTGGGGGTACGTACCTCCGGACGTTGTGGAGACGTACCTCAGGGGGCCAACACAGATAAACCTGTCCATGCTAGGAATTCGGCACGTGCCCGCCAGCTTCTATTGGCACGCCCTTGTGAACGCCTCCCTTCTCTGCAAAAACATGCCTTGGGGTGGGCTGGCGATTGGCTCGCCCGAACAATACGCCGAGGTTCAAGTCCTCGATCCATCGTGAGCTTATCCGTGGTAGATAGACAGATAGACTGATAGACTGATAGACAGGCAGATAGACAGATAGCAAGTTATCAAGTTATCGGTAGCGGGGTAGCTGCGCAATCAGGGCAGTACATGTATTGATTTGTGCCGACATCGGGCGTGACATCATATCCCTTGCCTGTGAATAACTCGTTTTATGCAACCAGACCAGGTGATATCAGCCCAAGTCGAGCATGGTCATTTCCCATGGGCTTGCAACACGCTGTGGGGCGTGAAAGTCGGTGTATTCGTCCACAGATATCCAGATTGGGCTATCTTATCCGTTGGTGGCCCCCGTGATCGGACCCGCCTCCTGCTGCGCGCTAAAAGACGCGAAGCAATATCAAATAACCTTGTTTGGCAAGCTCTATGAGACGAGAGCATACCATCACAGAGCAGACACATCGTGACCTGTTATGAAAAGTGACGTATTCCAGCATCATGGCCCACGCTCTTCTGGCTTCGAGAAATCAAACATGGCCGCTACGAGTTGCCTTTCCAGTCCCAAGAACTCCTCCTTTCCCACCTGTTTCGCCAGAGGCGCGGAAAATAGTAATAAAAGGCAGGAAAAGAGTTTTGGGGAGAAAAAAAAAAAAAAAAATAAAACAACAACATCTCGTCTATCAAGCCATCTAACCGTTCCTACCCGCCCGCCTACGCACGCCGGAAACAAGCTCAAACTCCGGGGCCCACGCCTATTTTTGAACCCCCTTCGCCGTAGTTCCACCCTTCTCGCCCTTTTCGCGCGCCTTGGCTTTCCTGCAGTCGGGACAGTACCACGAAGTGGTCTTGGGGGGTGTCCGCTCGAGATCGACGCATTCAAGATGAAACCATTCGCCCTTGCAGTTCTGTGTCCATTACAAGTCAGCAAGAGTTCAGATTGTTCAGATAGTCAGATAGTCAGACAGTCAGATAGGCAGCAACGTACGTCAGCGTTATCGCACATGATCATAGTCCCAAAGCTCACGCGGTTGCAGAGGCAATACCGTGCCTCGTTGGGATCGATCGGTTCACCCTCGTCATCGACCTCCTCCATTTCCGTGTCGGCCTGGTCCGCCACCTGCACCTCCACCGCCACCTCGACCTTCCTTTTCCTGTTCCTCGGCGCCGCAAGCCGCTTGCCCACGGCGCTGTTGCCGCCCGAGCCGGCCGTGCCAACCACCCCGGGAGCGGGCTTCCTGACACGCCTGCCGGCCTGTTTGGTGGAGGGGGGGGGCTCGGGCGGCGCCGGGGTGTTGCGCGCCGTGCTGGCGCGCCTGGCACGGTCCGAGGCGAGCGATGGCTGGGGCTCTTGACTCCCAGCCTTGGTTCCCCGAGACGGCGGCCGGCGAACGGGCGCAGGCGCGGGCTCAGGCCCCGGCGTTGTGCGAGGAGTGGCACCGCACGAGGATGGCGGAGGACCCGGCCCGACGATAAGGCCCGGTGACGCCAACGGTGACGACGCATGCTGCAGTTTCTTGGCCGCCTCCCCTCTGGTCTCCCTGCGCGAGATGGTGGGAGGAGGCACTATCGGTGGCAGAACCGGCGTCTCGGCTGGCGGTTTTGTAGGCACTGATGTTGTAATCGTCGTGACCGCCGAGGACGCAGGCGACGCCGATGGCAACGGAGATTCCTCCTGCCTCTGCACAGGAGCTGCTGGCGGTGCTGCCGCCGCCGCCGCCGTGTCAGGCTGCTGCGCCGGCGCACTGTGGTGGCCAGTGCCAGTGCCAGTGCCAGTATCTGTTGCGAAAGCATTCGCAGAAGCACCTGTGATGATGTTCAACCCCATGTGGCTGATGGCAGCGTCGGCACTCGGGCCGTTGGCGTCGGTGACGGGGGGGGTGCCGATGACGGGAGAATTGCTATTGTTCGCATTCGTATTGGGGTTGGGACTCGGGTTCAAATTGATATTAGGAGGCGGCACCGGCGTCTCAGTCTTGGACCGCTTGACTTCGGACTTGTCCTGGTCTCCGTCTGTATCATCAGCCTTGCGCTTGCGCCTGGTATTGGATCGCGACTTGCTTTGCAACTCGGCACGTCGGTCTTGCTGCTGTTGCTGCTGTTGCTGCTGTTGCTGTTGTGGCTGAGAGTCGGGCGCAGGTATATTCGCAGCGGTTGTTGAGGCCGCAGAGGCCGACGTCGGCGCAGACGCAGGAACAGAAGGCGTTGCCGAGCCCATCATCATCTGGGTGAGTTCCTTCATCTTGCGGGCAGATTCCTCCGCCTCTTCTGCTGCCTGCTTGGCCATGGCCTCGCGCTTGATCTTCTTTGCTTCGTTGAGCCGCATGCCACGGTTACTGGTCGGGATGTCTTCGGAACCGAGAGAATCCACACGGATCATGCCGGACCCGTCGGGATCAATGGTCTGCACGACCGCCTCAAACGACCGCCCTTCGTCTTCTGCCAGCTTCTTTGCCTCCCTGTAAGCCTCCGGCCCCCTCCCCAGGGTCTTGAGCTCCCTGGCAATCATGGTCTCGCTCGGGTTCCACACCACATTTTTCTTCATCCGCTTCCGCAGCCTGGCCAGCTCGTACGGCGTGAGCTGTAGCCACGGCGCATCCTGGCTTCCGGGTATTGCGTCTTCCGGAGGCGGCTTGAGCAGGAGGGGCTTGGGCAGTTTGGAGACAGGACTGAGTGCTGCTGCGACGGCTCTCGCAGCCGCAACCGCAGCCGCAGCCGCAGCCGCAGCCGTCTTCTTCTTGGCCTTTGGGTCACGTGACTGCTGTGTCTGCTGTGTCTGGCTTTTGGGCTGAGGCGGCGGCCTCTCGGACGGGCGAGAGGCACCACCACGAGATGGCGCATTTTTCGGCCATCTGGCGTGGCCGTGGGATTCCTTCTTGCTGGCCGGCTTCACAACCTTGATCACACGTGGCTGGGGCGGCGGCGGCGGCGCCGCCGCCGTGCTTGCCATGTCCACGTCGTCCTCTCTGCTTGCCTCGCTTTCTGCATTGTCCTCGTCGTCCGAATCGCTCGCGTGGTCAAGTTCCCAGGGGGCCAGGACCTCGCCCGGGACCGTGATGATGGGAACATGCCGGCGCCGTGGTGTTTTGTCCGCGCCCTGGCCCTTGACCTTGAGCGCAAGCTTGGACGCTCCTCGCAGTAACTGAGGCGACCTGGAAACCGACGCAGGGCTCTTTTGCTGCTGCTGCTGCTCGGGCGAAGGAAAGTTGTCGTGCATCTGCTGGAGCCTGCTGAGGATCGTCTTGATCCTGCTGTGGTGGCGAAGTACGTTTTCGTGCATGCGTGCGGCCTCGGCCGTGGCAAAGACGCGAGAGCTCACGCAGCGGCTCAGGTAGGTGGAAATATCAGCGCGAAGCTGGGCGGCAGATGCGCGCTCGTCCGGGGGCAGGTCCGGCAGCTGCACCCACGAGCTGGTCAGGCCGTGGACCTTTGTCGAAGCATCCGTATACGTCTCGTCGAGCTTGCCGATCAGCGTCAGGGAGCGCATCATGTCGGACGGGAGGTATTCGGTAAAGTCGAGGAAATCGGTTACCGTGGCCTGCGCATCGGGATCGGCGCGGAGGTCCAGAGACTCAAACGCATTGTTCATGGCTTGTGGAAGGGCGGCCAGCGACAGGGGTGGCGAGAGGTCGCCAGCAGTCAGAGGACCGGATGATGGCCGGCTCGCGTCAACAGCCATGCCGCGCCCGACTTGGGGAAACCTGGTGCACGTCTGGCGGTGGCACGGCGGCATGCGTTGGACGATCAGAGTTTGGACCCCAAGATGGGCTTCGAATTAAGGTTGGTGGGTCGCGTCGTCAGCGTGGGCTCGCCGCGTTTGCCTTGATGCGTTCCGTTTTCCGATTTCCGTTTGTGATGAGTTTGGTGACGATGCAGCATCGTGATTGGGCCCGCACTGCTGCGAAAGTGGGGCTGTCACGTGATTGAAAACACCTACGTCAGCTTTTGGTAATCGTCTGATTATGTAATTATTAATCATCAATCAATCAATATCATAAATTATGTCAATAAATCAATCTATCTATCAATCAATCAATCAATACCAAGCAAGACAGTACACTAGATAGACACACCATATTTAAACTACAGCTTGATTTCCTCGTCTTCCCCTTTTTCCCTCGTTTAAAGTGCAATTGTCGGGCCTCAGTTGACAACAATGGGACGACATCCATCCATCCATCCATCCATTCACCCACCCAACCACCCATCCACCCATCCACCCATCCATACCCCCACGAGTTCATCATTCACGGTCCAGGAGCCCAAGCCCCATGCCCGCCAGCGCAGCCGCGCCAGACCAAACTGCCGCATATGCCAGGCTGCCGTCTCGCTCAACCCCGGCGATCGTCATCCATGTCTGAAGAAACGTGTTCACTCCCGTCACAATCGCTGCCACGAGCGTCCTGTATGTGACCACCTTCGTTCTTGATGTATAGCCGCAGAGATTGTACCAGAAAGTGTGCCCGAGCGAGGCGGCAGCAGGGTCGAACTTGTCAAGCTCGCCATCGGCTGGGGACAGTCCCGTAGCCACAAACGGAGTGAAGATGAACGACCTCGCCGCAAGTCCAAACAGGATCATCATCGGAACGACCGTCTCGTATGATGCCTCGTATGCGGGAACCAGAGACGGCAGGCCCTCGAAGTGGACCGCGAACACGCGCGGGAGATAAAGGCGCATGGACAGCACCACCACCACGCTGTAGATTGCCGCCGCCAGACCAACCGTAAAAGCATATATCCACAAGTCCGAGATGATTTCGCGGTTCGGCACCGCTTTGTCGCCAGCATGCGCTTTCGAGAGCGGCCTCAGGAGCATAAACGGGATCAACGTCGAGACCACGTCTATCACAAGGGCGGCAGCCGCAGTGGTTGGCGCGACAGGATAGAACATGGCAAGAAGGTATAGCTGGACGGACCGGCATAAGAACGGACGTCAGTACACGCAACGACCGCTCTCTCTCTGAGCAACATAGCATTCATTCATTCGTTCGTTCGTTCGTTCATTCATTCATTGAACTCACCACTGGTCCATGCGACAGAATGTTCAGAGCCGTCAAGTCCACCCAGTCGCAGTTCCCAAACCAGCCCAGACCCAGCTCGGTGCTATTGTCAACACGACGCCATCAGCATGATTCCATACACCATGTGTGCTGTGTGCTGTGCGCAAGGCCAACCAACTAACATTCGCCATGCTGCCAATGTCGCCACTTGACTCCAAGTGTCCAGGGACTTCGACACTGCTGCGAGGTCGCCCTTGCCCCATTCCGACATTAGGGAATAACCGAGCGAGGATATCGAGAAGCTGAGGATGGCAAGCAGAGGGAACTGCAGCAGGACAGGCAGCTTTGCGCCACGTTCCCTCGAGGCCACTTTGGCTACTTGGAGCTCTTCCTCAGGAGCTCCGTGCGATTTCTGGTAGCCATCGTCGTCGTGAGAACGGTTGACTTTGCCAGTTACCACATTTGTTTCCGTCGCCGCGTCGCCGTCGTCCAACGCGTGCGTAATTTGTCGTCGCGTCGGCATCGCTCCAACTCGCGCTTGTATGTGATTCGCGACCGATCGCCGGCAGTTCGTTTGATCGCAGCCTTGATGGGTATATGTTGCCACCAAAGTCTCACCGTGGTTTGAGGTGGTTATCACGTAGATATATGCACCGCATAGATATGTGACAAGTCTTCCTTATGATCGTGTTTGTTCATTCTATGTAGATGAGGAATTATCTGACGCAATTATATCACGTGACCGGCCGGCAGTCATTCTCAGCTGGCAACTTGTTTTGATCTCCAAAACGCTCCGCTTCAAAGTAACGGATATGTACGCATACTTATTATACTCAGATATGCTATTATACTCATTACTCTCTCTCTTATCTTATGAATGGGTGAGTGGGGTGTGGGCGCTTGGGGGTGCTGCTAGATATCATGCATGGGCCTTCCTTCATCTTCTCTTCGTTTGCAAGAAAAATCTATTCCCCCTCCTCAATGCCGCCAAGAGACACACCCAAAACAATGCTATCACGCTGCGTTTAAATATATATTGCCGGACGTCTGCTCAACGCTTCTCTATCCCACTTTAACCTCGTGGCGATGCGGTCACATCCAAAAAAATGGGGTGCGCTCTCCACTCTTCGGTGCTGAGAGAAAGCTGCGGAGACGAACCACCTCGGCCTTATCATCACCATCGTATTAACCCCACTCCAGCGCGAGAACAAGCCAAGAGAAAACCAACAGGCAGCTTATACCATTCAGATCCCCCGGTTCTTGATCGCTTTGGCAGACGGTGGGTTTTTCTCACTCACTCCTCCATACGCCCAAACACGCCATCATCATCCTCACCGCTGCGAGCTCTGAGCCCAGAATCGTCCTCATCCTCATCCATCACGCTCTCGCTCTCCTCAATCTTGACGTTCCTGACACACGCCTCTCCTCGCGCAAAGCTCTCCGGCTGACGACTTGGAAGACTTCCAAAAAACCCCGGCCCTCCCCAGGACCTTGCCGCTTCGTCGAGATAGTGTGCTGGAAGTGGAGGGACCGGGGGCGCGTTCGTCATCATGGCCGGGGTCAATGGGCTTACTTCCTTATTGCTTCCGAAGCTACAGCTTAGAAGCTCGACGGCGGCGGCAAGGTCTCGATCCTCCTGCCCAGTATGATTACGGCCAGATGATACAGGCCGTATGCCCCGGGTTTGGCGGTTGTAGTCGAATGCTGATCCATTAGGAACGCTTGCCGCGTAGAACGGACTCGGGCATGGCGCAAATTGGTATGATGGGGGGTAGCCATGCGATTCGTTTGCTGTGACAGCGCTGTTGTCGGCATGGGGAGGGGGCGTGGTCTCAGCTGAGCTGAGCCTATCGTGCGGGTCCGAGTAACCGGACGCAATCGGAGAGTACGACTCGGCGTCACTGTGCGATTCTCTCGCAGAGTGTGGGGGCGTCAAAGCGTCCTTCGCTGCGGGATGGTTCATTGCCACGAGTACGGATGCGGCCTCGAGAAGCTGTACCTGCTGATGTTTCGAAATGAGGAGCTTGGAGGTATACGACCACCCGGGAGTATGTTCCCACCTGACCAGCAAGTCAACACAACCGGAACACACACAAGAGTAAGGGTGTTTTTTTCTTTCTTTCTTTCTTCTTTCTTTCTTTCTTTTTTTTTTTACTCTCGAGGGTCAGACCATCTTCTGGCATAACCATCTATGCGCCTGGAATGGTAAAAGTCGAGAAGTGGCTTGCATACAAATGGAGGGGGAGCTAGAGGGAGAGACCAACAAGTGCTTGGCGAGGCAGCTGCTGTGCTTGTATCCCTTGCCACATTTGTTGCAGCGAAGCTCAGCCCGGTTGCTCTTCCTTCCATCGCCGATCCGCCCAGCTGTCCCAGCTGTCCCGTCGCCGGTCCTGTCCTCTCCTGCGTCAGGAAAGACATCGATATCGTTATCGTCCAGGCTGCTGCTGCTGCTATTGTTGTTGTCGTTGTTGTCGTTGTCGTGCCCTTCGGTTTTAACGTGCAAGTCTAGCAGTCTGGCGGCGGCCAAGCCGTCGGTCGTATACGCAGGCAGGCTCCCGACCAGTATAGATTTGGCCGCAGATGCCTTCGTTACCGTGTGGCGACGCCCATGGGCGGCGGCCGCGATGGGCACGCTCTTGGACGGTTCGGCCGTTTCGCTGAGCATCGCGACAAAGGCAGCACGGTTGGCCCCGTTGCTACTTATTGATTTTCGGCGGGTTACGCGATGGGTAGCGTTGAGCGAGCTTGCGATGATCGAGTGCGAACTGGTGCGTGAGTGGGTGAGCCCCGGCCGGACGAGTCCCGCCCTTGCCGGATGCTGTGTGTCCTGGCGCAAAAGGATGCATGATCAGCCCCTGATGCTGTGGATTTGCTCTCCGTGGGGAGGGCTCCCTCGGGAAATTATGGGAGAGGATATGGGCGAGCGAGGGTCAGGGAGCTGGGCATGTCAGGAGGGCAAGCGCAGTACAGGCACATTGCATGGCAGGAATCTCGAGACACCAGCAAAACATCAGTATTGGAGTGTCGTACTTTAGCGGAAGCCGTCATTGTTGGCACGAGACTGGTTGTGAGACGGATTATACGGGCATCGAACGCTCCCTGGGCGTTATAGGTCAGCGGTGTTGAAAAAGAAGCGACTTTCGTGGCAAGACGGATGTCAGAGTGGGCGATGGTTTTCGACTGTTGGCTATTTTTCGGTCGTGGGCTCTCCCCTCCTGTGATAGGTATCAAGGTAAGGTAAGTAGGGAGATAGATAGATAATGTAGGTAGATAGGTAAGTAGTCGGCAGGTAATTATATAGTTGATTGTACATTCGCCAGGTGGAAAGGAATTGGATTTTTATTTTAATTCTGGATTTTCCTTCCTTCCCCCCCCCTCTCCTTCTTTTCTTTTCTTTCCTTGGCCTTCTTCGTGGGTTGGGTCGGCCTTGACAAAAGTACTGAATACCTACCACCACAACATTGATCGAGGGCAAAAGGGGGAGGAAGGTCGTATCTACAGCATCGACGATTGGCTCAGGGGTGCGGTTAAGGGGGTGTACATGTACCTGGGTATTTGCTATGTAATTAATTAGTAAGTGGATTACATTAACTTGTGCTAATTTATGTACGTGATGTTGCGCATGATCATGCCTCAGCCCTGAAACCCCGAACCACATCCAGCCTTCAATATCAAGAACAACAGCAGTTACCAGGCCCCCCTGAGAGCCGATTCGGCGGTTAACTTGATCAACCCTGCCTACATACATACATACATATGTAGGTACAATACATGAGTTGAATCTCTTACTAAGCTTATTATATCAGCGCCCTCGTTTCGTTTGCGAGAAGAACGGACTGTGATAACGTCCTTCTTTTCGTCATGAGTTCCGATAACTTCCAGAGATCGGGCCGTGGCGGGGCTGGGAACTTTATTACAAGGCCATCTGGCCAGGTACGCCACTTTCTTCGGCTTCCTTGGTTGCGTATGGCACTTACTCGCTGCTCTCAAGATAAATATAGATATCGTGTCGTCTGCCACCACGAAACCACAGGCCTCACTGGCAGCCAGCCCCAAAGCCCCAAATGTACGGTCGGGACGCGGCGGGGCCGGCAACTTTCACCAAGACGACGCAATTGAGCCTGCCACGACATCGACCGTCACAAAATCGATTTCAGCCATGGGCATGGTGGGTCGCGGTGGTGCCGGCAACCGGCTTGACCCGGTTGAGGACGATGCCAGGGTTGATATGGTCAAACAGAAGCAGATAGACTCCAAAGTGCTAAAGGATGTCGACGCAGAGCTGCCGACGCCCCCTCGAGCCTATGGAATCGAATCCCGAGATCAATAGGACTGATGACCAAAAGTAAAAAAAAAAAATACATACATACATATCCCACGCTGTCTGTCCTAGAACGCCCATCCCCACCCATTCCCAGAATCGACCAAAAGTAATCAATCCATTTCTCCATCACTCCATTTCGACATCAACTTCGACATCGTCGTCGAACCCAGTAAAAGTATCGTCCCCAATGTCTTCTTCTTCATCTATTCCGTCGTTCTCGTCGATATCGTCCTGTATCCTAACCTTCTGCCGTATCTTCTCCTTGCCAAACACCTTGATTGGCTCGCGCTCCATCTCGCCGTCGGCCTCGCGTTGCATAATGTCCTCCTCGGTAAGACCCTGCTCCAAGAGACGCCGCTTCTCACTTCCCCGCATACGGGGAAGCAGGTGCGAATGCTCCTCGACGAGTTTACGCGCCGCCTCGAGCCTGCGCTCCTTATTCCCGGCCATGCGATTCTTATAAAAGACACGCTCACGCTTGGCACGGATCTCGGAAACGCGCTCCATGGCACGCAGTGTTTGTTGAACGAGATCACGGTCATAGCGAACCGGAGCGTTGCGACGCGCTGCGAACTGCAGCGTACTGTCGACAACCATCTCCTTGCCGGCAGCCTTGCGGAAGGCCTTGGTCCACTTGACCTTTCGGGGGTTGCGCTTCATCTTGAACTGGTCGAAAATAAGCGTCAAAAGGGCCGGTACTCACAACCCATAAATCATGTGTCGTTCACTTACGCTCTTGTGGCACTTGCTTCGGCAAAATCGAAATTGTTTCCCATCCAGCCTGTAAAACGACATGCCCTTGCTCGGATATACCGGCCTCGAGCAGAAATAACATGTTTCGATTCTACCAGATTGCCATGTTAGCGTTGAGGGCTCAGGTTGTGATCTGGTATATTTTAGGATTAAATACGAACCTCATTGTGGCGACGTGCTAATGGAGTTGGACGATAGATATTATTTGCGGCCAAGTATACTCTTGGCTATATATAAGCTTGGCTTATTCGTGATAGATCAGAAACTTTTGACTTTTTCAGTCTTATCTCTCTTATCAGATCAAGGTTCGTACAGTCACGTGGTGCTCTTAGCCGGTGTCCAAAAAACCTGCAATCTGGATTGGCTACTACATATCTACACATCACCCCAAAAGAAGAACAAATAAAGAGGGAATACCTGCAAATGTCGTCCGCTATCCTAATCGGCACTGGCCTTGCAGTCGCGGCTTTCTTTGTGAGTCCATCTTCCCAGGCTCATCTCTACTCTTGTATTGATAAGATGTCTTGACGGCGTAGGGTCGTGCTGGGCTTGTTGCATGGAGGCGATCTCGTGGGGGCGTCGGGGCTCTTGGAAAAGCTTTCTACAAAGGCGGGTTTGAACCTCGTATGAGCAAGCGGGAAGCTTCTCTTATTTTGGCTCTCCAGTCAGTCGTCTCCCTGTCTTCACCTGAACACGGAATGTACGGTGCGCTAACACTACTGCTGCTGCAGAGAGCGAGCCATCACCAAAGAGAAAATTCGCAAGGCCCACCGGACGCTCATGCTTTTGAACCACCCTGATCGTGGAGGGAGTCCGTATCTTGCGACAAAGGTCAACGAGGCGAAAGAGTTTCTTGAAAAGAATACATGAGTTTTTGGGCGCCTTCGGCGTCGGCGATGTCTTTTAGGAGTACGGATACATAGCGATGGCGTTCATGGGAGGGATTGCACGTGATGTTCATTGTTGATTTAATGCATACGACACGAAACTCCTCTCAACCCCAAATATTACATTAAACCGATAGAAGGGATATCGATAAGATACGTCTAATCATATCTTACTTTAACTAAGTGAGGCTGTGACGTCCGCTCCTTCCACGGCTAAGGTTCAGTGAAGGTGCCCCTCTGCAACATGGCAGGTGCTATAAAAGTTGCCTCAGTTACCATGACCGACCTCAGGATTCGTTAGCAAGCAAACAACCAACACCACCTGGCAAGCGACTGAACCAACATGTATAAAGTCACAGAAACGTGGCCTATAATAAATTAGTTCAACCAAAGCAAACATGTCGAGCCCACACGATAGCGTTACGTGTCGGATTGACGCGCTTCTTGAGCGCCTCCGTGGCTTGATATCTCACGAGGAGCCAGACCCACCTCCCGAGTCTGCACATGAACCATCCTTGGCCAAGACGGACGAGCCAGGCGAGGAGCCGGCCCCGGAGCCAGGGTCCAAGCCCATTCCACTGCCAACAACTTTGCCCAACCAGGATCCAGAGCCCATTAGCAAGCACATCTTCTACAATATTATTCTCGATGATATGCCACTCAAGCCTGGTGAGCTGGCGCCCGAAGAGATGACTTTTGTTCCCTGGAATGTTGTCGGACTTTATCCAGACCGCTGGGTTGGGAAGTATAACGGCCCACGTTGTGCCCCATTGTTTGAAACCCGAATCGAGATATTTTCGTGGAACTTGTAAGCAAGTATCTGCCGTGGCTTATAATCAGGCTGCTGGGACACGGTCTGCTAACCTGTTCAATCCAAGCTTTTATATGTACAACCCAGAAGAGCCAACGAATCAGCAGCCATTTCTTCTTGTCCCAACGCGCGAGTTTGAAAGCTTTCTCGATTGTATCAATGCTCAACTCGCCACTGGACTACACATACCTCTCGGAGATGCCGAGAGAGCACTATTCCGAATGGAGTTTGGAAAAAACGCGATCCTGAGGCCTCGCTTCCTTGGAAAACATCTGAGCGATGCTGGCAAAAGTATCGCACAGCACGACCTCGACTTTCAGGCCTTGGTCAACTCCGCGCCAGGCTACTCGCCTGAAGACCAAGCCTCTTACGAAGCTTCTGATATCGCACGCCAGCAATATATTTCCTCAAGGATTCGGATCCTCAACGGAGATGATTTACCCACAAGCAAGGTGAAATCAAAGAAAACGAAAGCCAAGAAGCGCGAGCTCCGATTGTCCGACATGATGGCCAGTGTGCAGAAATGGTTTGGGCTCACCACCCCAGGTGGCCCTGACGGAGAAGTTGTTTTTGTCTCCATCGATATCGAGCAGCTCGAGGAGGCTCATGATCTTGTCTCGGAAGTGGGCATTGTTTCTTTGGACATGAAGCAAATTGTCGACGCAAGCCAAGACGTTTGTAGCAGCTGGCGTGACTGGATCAACTTTGCCACTGCCCACCACCTCCGGGTTTGGGAGTACTCGGGCTTGAGAAACAGCCGATACGTCCAGGGCTGCCCCGATAAATTCAACTTTGGGTATGTATAACCTTGCCATGCCCACGCATCAACCGAAGCTGATGGGGGGATGGGATGAACAGGACAAGCACCTTTCCCACCACCAGCAGCCTTGCGGCAGCGGTCGACACTATCATGAATCCATTTACCACGGGGGGCCGCAGGGTAGTGCTTGTGGGCCACGACGTTTCACAAGACATCAAGCATCTAAGGCAGATTGGGATCCAGTTCGTGGATAAGTATGGTGCAGTTCAAATCATTGACACTCAGGACATACATCGCTACTGGAAGGGATCTTTATCCGGCGCCAGCTTGGGCGGTGTGCTCTCGGAAATGGGAATACAACATACCAACCTACACAACGCAGGAAACGATGCCTTCTACACCCTCCAGTCACTCATAGCTCTCGCTTTCCAACCACCGCGGGTTGAAACAGACAGCGCCAGTACTGAGCCTCAGGGGAATGCATAGAACAACTCCATAGACGAGCTACGACGGCAAATCAAACACCTTGATTGCCGCTACTATGTGGTCTATGGTCTTTGAGAAACGGGAAAGCGCAGGCAGTAATGGCTTTATTCGTTACAGCGGCCTCCATGTCTACTATAGCAAAGATCACCTTGATTTGTAAAACTGCAATTTACAATATCAGTCTTAGTGTCAGCGGTATGCATAACAGAGCCAATGGAAACACATACCTCTGATGCCTCTTCTTCAGTAATGGTAGACTCATCTGACTGGGATTTGTCTATGAGACCCAACCGTGATCTCTTCACAATGAGCCAAAAGTCTCTTCGATCGCCTCCCATTTCTCCTGCCAAGATCCGTTTCTTGAAATCTTTGATGAACCGATTGTAGATATCAGGCTCTTCCATGTTGATCAGTTCGAGCCGAAAGACCCCCATGTTCTCTACGGCCCTTGAGTAAAGTCTGTCACCAAAGCTATCGGTGACCAGCCCTCGTATGATGTTGCCCAGCTGACGAGCGGCGTCCTCGATCTCGGACAACTGGCTGGATGCGGCGAGGGCTCGCTTGAATTCCGGCACAGAGTTATCGCGAGAGATGGTTGTCTTGGCTGTTTGCCCGAGAAGAGCATCCACGTCGAGCCCAGAAATCGGTTTGGCCACTTCTCGGAAGCGCTTGCCTTTGGCTTTAGGTGGGACTTGATTGTGAAGTATTCATGTTAGAACGAACGAACTAACGAGCCCAGCGGCACGACAAGACGGGTTTCACGTGGGGGTTGGTTAACTACCTTTTTTGACTTCAGCAGCCTCGGTCAATGTATCCAATTCGCGCCTGCATCGTTCAGTAAGTGCCGCGGGCGGGCCAGCGAATTGGAGGAGGGTTTTGGGAGTATCTGGCGTTGGCTTATCTGGGTAAAGCGCGCGGTTACGGATCGCGAGATTGAGGCGATGGATCATTGGATTGTAAACGTCATCGATTTGAGCATATTCTGCCGACGGTTCCCTGCGTGTGAGGGCAAAGTTAGTGGGTCCAGCAAATTTCCGGCAAGGCTTGGTTCTGAGATAGACTCACTCTTGCTCGTCGCCATCAGCCGCCGCTGTGAGGTCCATAGCGTCCACATAATCGCCCATAGCCTCGGTGAGTTCGTCACTCGGCAGCAGGCGGTGCTTGGTGAGAGTGTTGCCAGAGACTGTGATGACACGGTCCAAGGGAGGGAATTGGTGTGTACGCACATCCTCGGCAAATGGGAGAGGGATGTCGTAAAGAGCTTCCAAGTTCGGTTCGATGCAGGGTGCCAGGAGGACGACGATAGGGTCCTTTCCGTCCTTGGCGACGATTCTGGCGACCGCGTACGAGTCAAGTTCCTCCAAGGCCCAAACCAAGGACGAAAGCGCGAGCTGAGAGTTCATGTCACCCTTCCGCGAGATAACAATCCCCGCGTCTCCCATGGTGAGAAAAGGTTCGTACTGTTGAGGCACGCCGTTTATCAGTCGACAACAACTCTCTGTAAGTGCTTGGCCAATGGGCATGACGACGAACCTTTGATCTTTGCACGAATCCCAAAATGGTAAAACTCTTGACGGACTCGAGCTTTGTAATGTTGAACTCGGATTCGCTGATATGAACGGCAGTTCGGCCATACTCGTACCCTTTGGCAAGCGACTCGAATTCCACATCCTTCTTGCCACCAGGTGCGTCGGGGTCGTTGACCTTGTACGTGCGAGCGTTTCGTACCGCTGATAACTCAAGGCCTTCAATTTGCTCACCGCTGGCCTCCAGATCAACATCGACTTGGTCGGTCCCGCCCCCACCCTTGGCAGTGACGGTGCTCGCCGACGCGGCCGCTGCTCGGCGTGTTTTAAAGTAACGCTCAACGCTGATGCTGATTGATGCAGGGAACTCTTGGGGATTTCCGAGAGTCAAAGTGCCATCGTAGCTTTTATACGGCCTAGTTTGCTTGACATGTGGGATGTCGAGTCCATCAATGGCTTCAGCCATGGTTCCAAATTGGCCGTCGTCCGTTGCGTCCACCAACTCTCTCAGAAGCCGTTCATTCGCGGCCTATAATGTCTGGTTTAGCAAAATTTTCAGCCAGGGATCAGGGCAACGCCGAATATGGAAAGGGTGCATAGCAGACCTTGATATCAGACTTATCCTCTTCTTTGTAGCCGTATTCCGCATCGTCGAAATCGAGACCGCTTCGTGGATACGAATAAGTAAGCTTTTGGTCCTGTAGGCGATACGGTCGGTTTTTACCTACAGAACGTTCAACTGGATTTTGCAGTCGTCCATCTTTCTTGCAATCTTTGTGACGTCGTCTCCGTCGATGGGGGCTTCTGCGTCCGTGATGAGATATATCTTCCTGGTCCATTTCTGCTTCTTGGTAAACTTCTCAATCATGTCGATAGCTACAACAATGGATGAGATGGCGTCGCCATTGAGCGAATTTTGTGGTGTAACGAGCTCCTGCATGCTGCGCAATACGTCGAGCGAGACGGGACCCGGCTCACTGAGCACTGTGATGTGCTCGTACCCTTCGTCCGCTTGGAGGCTATTGTTCGTGTCCTCGGTACGAAGACCAACGAGAGCGGCACACAAGGTCTTGCGGCCGCTTGCAGCCATGTCACCAAGCCTCGACCAGACGTAGTGCATGGCCCAGTCGAGCTTGGATTCGGCGCGCCCTTCGGTGACGTCGGACATGGTGCGACCAAGGTCGAGGATGAAGATATTGACCTCCTTATCGGCCATGATGGATGTTGATGGTGAGATAGTATCAACAAGAGGCGAAGGTCGTATCCGAGAAGATGACGATGATCAGAGGCCCACTCTAGGCAGACATGGAGGCAATTCTGTTAGCTCGAGTTGTCACGCAGGACACACGAGATCACGTGACGTTTTATATGAAATATGAAATAACTATGACGTTGCATTTCTGGCTTATCTCAGCGGCCCTGCCGAGCGATCTCTTACATCATAAGCACAAATATTATGGCATGATCGGACTGTGCCGAGATCGGTCTCCGATTCTTCTTTCGTTGACCAAAAGAACAAAGGTCGGATCTAACAGCTTACTTGGTGACAGGCAGCTTCTCCACTTTCAATATCGCCAGCGGCCATCATGGCATCAGGACTCTTTTCCCCCGCTCCCTATCATATACTTTCGTAAGCTCGCTCTATCTAGACTACATAGAAATTTACCATGTCTTGACTCGTTAACCCGTGACTGTTAGGTACGGCACCCTGCTCGGAACGTCGTTCTTCCATGTTGGTGTTTTCACTCGTCTGCCGCACCCAAACAGAAGCTAACTCGGATCCCAAGTCTTTCATAAATGGACCCATGACGTACAAGGTGTTGGCTCGACCGCAGTTCTCCGCCGTGCAGTCTGCCCTATTCCCTATCTACTTCTCGATGCAATCAGCCTTGCCAGTTGCACTCGCTTTGACGTACCCCGGATCGGGAGGTGTATTTGGCGGACAATCCGGCTTGGCTGGCGTACTTGATGCGTCAAATAGGGTTACGGTTCTGCTACCACTCGCTACTATGGCCGTCACTGGCCTCATCAACCTCACCGTGCTCCTTCCCGCCGTGTCGGCGTGTATGGCGCAGAGGCGAGCTCAAGGTAGGACTCCCTCAAACGGAACGCTCTGCTTCTGCGATGCGGAAAGCTGGCCAAGCAGCTGACATGTGAGGCCTCGGCTTGATCAGAGACGAAAGATGGTAAGAAGGCATACGATGCCCCCCCACATTCGCCTGATATGGCTGCCTTGAACAAGAAATTCGGCAGGCTTCACGCAATCTCCTCTCTGCTCAATCTTGGGACTTTCTTGGCCGTGATCGGGTATGCATTCACCCTCGCGTCCAGGTTCGGGTAGGCGCGCTATCTGGTCGGGTTCACCAGTAATATCATTGCCATTTTCCTTCCAACGCTCATGGTGCTGGATGATTTTTCTCTCGAGACCTTGACGCCGCGACAGTGACTCGGCGGCGACTATTCTCTAATAGTCGTAATAGCATGTTCAGCAGGCGCCAGAAAACCCTAAATGCCGATATAATGACACATTCCTTGTTTAAAAGTATGTAAAGTGACATCTTTTATAATTGATAACGATTGATGAACTGCCGAGTCACGTGAAACTGGTCCTCCATTGGCATCACGTCATTGGACCCGATACCGGCCAAACGACTTGATCAAGGTACGTTGGTGATATATGTAGTCCGTTCCAGCCGTTCAGAATTCACAAACTCTCTGCTAACTATACAACCGGTGGACCCAAGCACCATAACCTCCCTTGTGCAGCACCGCGTCACCCAGATATCCGATCATGTCACAACCTCAATATCTGACTGGTAACCCGGATGCCATCAGCAAATTTCTCGATCGTTTTGATGTTGGTAGCCGCTTATGCGCAGTCGTGGCAATACATCTTATATCGTTGCTGGACTGACTTTTTGAATCCAGGCATTTCTAATAGACTGTGACGGTGTGTACCTTGGGCGCTGACGTTGGATCCTTGCTTCCTTTCCTATTTCTATGAGATGCTAATGACACGTCTGTCCAGGCGTTGTATGGTCTGGAGACCATGTTATCGAGGGGATCCCGGAGACATTAGAGTTCCTTAGATCCCAAGGTATGTCATGGCCGGTTTCCGAGCGAACGTTCATCCTGACCTGAGCCTGTGATTGCAAGGCAAACGGACGATCTTTGTAACCAACAACTCGACGCGCAGCCGCCAGGAGAATCACGCAAAGCTGGTCAGGATGGGGATTCCCGGAGACCTGGAAGACATGTTCGGATCGTCGTACTCGGCCGCCATCTACATTTCACGTATCATGAAGCTGCCCGAAGGCAAGAACAAGGTCTTTGTGATTGGCGAGGCCGGTGTCGAGGAGGAGCTGGCGTCGGAAGGAATCGTCAGCATTGGCGGCACCGACCCATCCTTCCAGCGCGAATTTGGCCCAGATGATGTGCGCGCCATCGCGGACGGCTCAGGCCTTGATCCTGCGGTCGGCGTCGTGCTATGTGGGCTCGACTTTCATATCAACTACCTCAAGCTGGCACATGCATACCAGTATATTCGTCGAGGCGCCGCATTCCTTGCCACAAACACCGACAGCACCTTCACAATGAGCCACGCCTTCTTCCCGGCTGCTGGAGCATGCTCGGCGCCCCTGGTTGCGGCGACCAAAGGCCAGACACCTATCATTCTGGGCAAGCCGTCCCAAGCCATGATGGATGCCGTAGAAGGCAAGTTTCAACTGGATCGCACGAGGACATGCATGGTAGGGGACAGTCTGGATACCGATATCCGGTTTGGCCTCGAAGGAAAGTTGGGTGGAACCCTGCACGTGCTCTCCGGCGTGAGCAAGAAGGAAGATTGGCAGAAGAAGGATGCCCCGACCATTCCTGCGTACTACGCCGATTCAATGAGCTCTCTTCTTGGCGCCAAGAAATAGATAACCTGTCACGGACAAGGAATAGACATGATGGTATGGAAACCACACACACGAGTAATATGGTAGATACGATGCGGATGGGCAGGATATGCTATATATATGCTATATGATCTCACAATGTACCCACAGACCCAGCTCCGATACGCAGCAGCCTGCATATATCTTATCTTGGTGGCGAATTGCAGCTCGAGATTCTAATCTGCCTAATCCGATTTTTTCGCCAGATGATTGGCTCGACTCGCCCGAGCGCCAGCATACGGTTCAAGAGTGGACGGGATGAACTTGCCGACTTTCTGCTGGTAGTGGGCATATTCCTGATATTTGGAGGCCGTGATTTGCTCGGTAAGCTGCGTTGAGGCCTGGAACAGGATAATGAGGGAGCCAGATCCGATCAAGGTCCAGCTGTATAAGGAGCGAGAGACGACGCAGGACCATTGGTATAGTAGGAACCAGATAGTTTGCTCAGCAGCAAAGTTTGGGTGTCTGCTATAAGACCACATTCCCAATGTGAGGAACCCTCTGTCTAAATCAGCTGTCTGATAGCCTGCCGCGACCTTGCCATTCTTCTGATATTGGTGCTTGGCGCCATGGTAGCCTGTTTACACACTACAGTCAGCAACGGGAAGAAGAGTGCCTTGCGTGAGCAAGAAACAATGGTTAATCCACACGACATACTCCACTGCTGTCCGTCACTGACGAATTCGCTCACAACGAGGCCGGCCTCGACAGCAAAAAACAAAAGGTCGGACGGACGAATGCCCGTTTCGATCTGGTTGGCGAGCAAAACTACATAGGCCGGCGGCAACGAGATAAGACAGAGGAGGGCGCTTTGCATAAAAGAGATGAATGTGACGTTCAGAATGAAGAACGCCCATGAAGGCATGCCTTTTTTCACTATCTCCCTGCTGTAGCTTAGTGATTTTGCTCATAGCGAGGCTCTCGGCGAGAATGGGCTTACCATCGATAGTCCTCTGAACCTATCTGATAGCCGCCTTTTCTCCAGTAGTTGAAAGTAAGCCTAAACTGCCAGGTTCGCACTTGAGTCAGCGAAAAAGAGACGTTCGGTAACTCTGAAAGATGGCATGCCGTATAAGAAAGCAGAGGGGCTCACACTCCATAGCAATGAAAACGCAACAACAGGTACGAGGCGTTCGTAGGGCAAGTCGGAGGTGTGTGCCCAGATGGCAAGGTGCACCACATATAGAGTCGGTAGGATGCTCCAGAACCGGTCCACCTGGCTGTAATTCCTGTTGATCTCTGACACAAGCAGAAACAGAAAGCCGGCAAGAAGAGAGAAGGCGAATCCAGAGATGAGCGGATTTGTTTCGTGGTAGATATCCAGAAGATGATCACCAGCCCAGATACGTGAGGGCAGGTCATACAGTTGTGGGATAAAAGGCTTCACAGTTGTTGCGAAGTCGACGCATTGCTCAATCGATGAGACAGTCGGTAGGGCCATGGCTTTATTTGCACGCTTTTGTCTGCCGATGCTATTTGTGGTCTTTTGATTTGTTTCAGAGGAGAGAACTTGTTCCTTACGGATAGGATACTCTGCACTTTGGATCAAAGGCGAGCTGATGGGATCATGACGACATGTCTATTTCGATGGGAATATGTACGCGCACACACAAACACATACAATACATGTTTTTTGAAAAGCACTATAGATATGTATGCAGCAGCGCAGCAAAAAAAAGGAAGGCTAAAGTTTCAGTAACGTGGTTAAAGGTATAAGGCATGCACCTATTAATTGCATTTTATGAATATGCATTCAAAGATAGAGGGTATCACGTCTTACTATATTTTTTATCGTGGTATAGCTCGGATAGGTGCAAAATCTATCCGGCTATAATAATAAAAAAATGAATATGCATATATGGAGACATCTGACTTCGCGACATCAACAACTTTAGCGAACAAGCAGTCTGATGATGACCATATCGCAATATCGCATGATGGATGAGGCTGCTGGAGACAGAGACTGAGCGCTCAACTGCCAAGCCGCCCAGGACTGTAGGCGGCCAGTCCTGATTTTGCAAATAATCGGGGTGCTAGGCGACCTGACCTGTATCAACGCTGTGGCTTGACGTCCGTCCACTGGCTTTGCATGTGCCCTCGGATCCAAGAAACAAGCTGGAGCAAGGAGAATGCGTATCCTTTGTGTGGCTGAGAAGCCCTCTATCTCCAAGGCGGTTGCTGGCCACCTAGCAGGTGGCAGCTTACAGACGGCGAACACGCGTCTCAAGCATATCAAAAACTATCAGTTCGACTTCGATTTCGGGGCGCCATGGGGCCAGTGTGCTGTGACCATGACTTGCGTGGTGGGCCACCTTACGAACCTTGAGTTCCCCCCGGAGTTCAAGGACTGGAAGTACCCTCCGCCAGACCGACTGTTTGGCGCGCCCGTCCAGACAACCATACCAGATGTAAGTGAAGTGTGATGGGATGGGGGTCCGCAACCAATCCTTGGGCTCATGCGACATGTTCGCAGTCATGCAGCGGGGCTGATGCGGTCATGCTTTCCAGGACAAGAAACTCGTGGCGCGGAATATCGAGTCCCAGGCCAAGTACGCTCGTGCTCTTGTCATTTGGACGGATTGTGATCTCGAGGGCGAGTTCATCGGGCATGAAATACGCGAGGCGGCAAGAAGAGGCAATCCAAGGATTGAGGTGAGACGGGCCAGGTTCAGCAACATAGAGAGAACGTGAGACTTATGACACATGGCGTCAGTTTGGATCTGTTTGGCATAGGGTGTCGTGTGAACTGACATAACTCGGCTTCGGCCCAACCTGCTTAGCCATATACTTGCCGCGGCGCGACGCCTGGGCGCCATAGACGAGAAGCAGGTCCACGCTGTCGGTGCCAGGATCGAGCTTGACCTCAGGATAGGCTACGCCTTCACTCGCTTTATGACGAACAACCTGAGGACCTTGGGCGGGCCCATGAAGGAGCTCATTCTGAGTTATGGCATGTTACGGCCTGTTTTCTCTGGTTTATTACGGGCAAATCAAACTGACCGACATACCGTCTCTCTCCTCCAGGTTCATGCCAGTTCCCAACACTGGGTTTCGTCGTTGATCAGTACTTCAGGGTCAAGAATTTTGTCGCGGAGCCCTTTTGGGCGATCAACACCAAACACACGCGCGACGGAAAGACGGCCTCGTTTAGTTGGGCGAGAAACCGCCTTTTTGACCGCACCAGCGTCCTTGTTCTGTACGAGCGCTGTCTCGACTCAAAACTTGCAACCGTCATCAAAGTCCAGAACAGGCCGACAAGGAAGTTCAAGCCTCTGCCATTGACAACAGTCGAGCTCCAAAAAGCAGCAACACGGCTTTTGCGTATGACGGGCCAGGAAGCCATGAAAGCGGCCGAAGACCTCTATAACAAAGGCTTCATAAGTTATCCGAGAACCGAAACGGATCGGTTCGACAAGGAAATCAACCTTGGCGGCCTGGTGCAGAAACAGCTGCCCGACGCACGCTGGGGCCCCTTTGCGCAGTCTCTGGTGGACGGGGCCTTTCGTCCACCAAGGGCAGGCCGCCACGACGACAAGGCCCATCCGCCAATCCACCCTGTCACCTACGCGTCGCCGAGCGTGCTTGGCCCCGGCGAAGGAAAGCTGTACGAGTATGTAGTCAGGCGATTTCTCGCGTGCTGCTCGGAGGACGCCATCGGATCGGCCACGGACGTTGAGATTCGCTATGGAGATGAAACCTTTGGCGCCCATGGCATCATTGTTCTGGAGAGGAACTATCTCGATGTCTTTGTGTACGAGCAATGGCGTGACTCGGCCGAACTTCCCAGATTCACCGTTGGCGAGCAGTTCGAGCCCAGTGAAGCCTTGATGACCGAGGGCAAGACCTCAGCGCCGAGATACCTCACAGAGGCCGACCTCATCGCCCTTATGGACGTCAATGGCATTGGCACAGATGCTACCATGGCCGAACACATTCAAAAAATCCAAGACAGGGCGTACGTGACCACTCGGGAGAGCTCTCGTGGCGGTGGTGACGATGGCGATGAGAGCGAGACGGAGGAACGGCCGGCGCCTGCGAGAGGTGGGCGTGGCGGATCCCGCGGATCCCGCGGGGGCGGAGGCCGAGGTGGACGGGGTGGCGGCGCGAGAAGTGCCGCAGCAAGACGGGGTGGAGTGAAGGAGTTCATCCCGACCAGTCTCGGAGTGGCGCTCATTGTCGGATTCGATCGGATGAACTTTGACACGAGCCTCGGAAAGCCGTTTCTGCGGAGAGAGATGGAGGCCACAATGAAGAAGATTGTGGAAGGACAGTCATCGAAAGAAGCCTTCCTTCAAGCAACCATTTCACAGTACCGCGACGTTTACGAGCAATCGGAACAGAACCTGGGCATCCTGAAAGCGGTATGTTTTGCTTCAGACTCGCAACTGACTATACATATCCAAGTGATCCAAAGTTGACGTTATCTTAGGCCTGCCGAGAATATGTGCTCCGCAACTGAGGCATGAACAAGTTCTTTAAGGATATTGCAGTAATAGGATATTGTAGTAACAAGGTAGATATGTTTTAAGGATATTATGGTAATAAGTGGGAGGATATTATGGTACCTTCAAGTTGGCTCATTAGTCCCACTTATTGAAGGGAAGGGGCGGTTACGTAATCGGGGGTGACGACCCAACCGAACAAAGCAAAGGCAACTTGCCCAAAACCAACAATCCCTCAACACTCAACGACCACATCCACTGCCACGACCTCCAAGACGCGGCATCGATCGATACTCGTCGTAGCTTGACATGTGTGACCTCCCACGTCGTCGATAAGAGTCTTGCTTCATCTTCTTTCTTCGGGTACGACGAGGCGACTCTTTGGCGATGCAGTCTCCACTCATCGGACTTGTCTAGGTATGCACATGGCCAGTCAAGCATCTACGGCATTCTTGGTCTGAAATTGACAAAACTGTTGTTTCGCAGGCATAATAATCCAAGACTCACCCGATACCGGGATCCCAGGAAGGAAGCATGGCATCTGCGACGGCAACGGCTCGCGATATCCCTACGCAACCCTCTCAAAGTCGAGACAACTTAACTGTTGTAGCGGCTCGGGGCGCCCCCAAGACCGTGACACCGTCGGGGACGTTACCAACACCCCCAAACTCCATCTCGCCCGCTCTGGAACCTCACGGTCTCAGGGGTCGTCAGTTCGGAGACACCACGAAGCTCGAGACTGTCGATTCTGATCTGGATCTTAAGGAGGGCGACCGCTCCCGGTCCTCTGGTTCCTGCGACTCGATCGGTGGTATCACGAGCCTTTTGCTTGCCAAGCACTATCTCCCCGATATCCTGCTCTACCAGGGACCGCTTGCCATCCGCCACATTGTAGGATGCCTGACCACGTCGGTTCCTGGTTTTGCCGCGATACCTCCGACCAAGGCGAGACGGCTGGTGGTTGCGGCGCTGGAGGGTCATGATGGCGATGGCGGCGAGGCAGAAGAGTGTTTGGAATTCGAAAAGGTCGGTTGGGGAAGGTGGGCTGCTCGGCGTCGGGGCCAGCCTGGACACCACCAGAGAAGGACGCCGCCCCCGGAGCAGGCAGGATCCCCATATCCAATGCCGCTGCCCATCCCGGACACAGCGGCGGCAAGACGGAAGATGGGCAGGACACGACCCCGTCCCTCAACCCCGCTGGGACCTGGAAACACTGCCTCCTCTTCATACGGAAGCCGTAACAACCGTGGCCCCCGGATCCGAACGGAAACGGAGATGGAAATGGGAATGGGAATAGGAATGGAAATGGAAATGGAAATGGAGTGCGAGACAGACAAGATGTCGCTCGACGGTTCCTGCTCATCACTCTCTTGCTCTGACGCCTCCCCAGCTGATGACGACCTGGAGATGAACGCTGTTGGCTCAGGTGATGTGGGTAACGAGGACAACCCAGAGGATGCTACGGATGACGAAGACTGGGCCGCAATGGGCGCGGCAGCCCTTCGCGCGGCCGCCTCGTACCCAAGCTCCGCCACGACGCCAGTCACCGATGGCAGGGGAGTATGCCGCAGTGTCGGGCGTGTTCCGAACCCGACGCATGGCGCCACGGCCGGCAGCTCGACAGGCCCGACCAGAGCTTCGGAGGCGCGTCGATTGGATATAGACGAGACTGGCAACTCCTCCAACGCCCAAGAGCGTGCGGCGGTGGAAGCTCTCCTCAGCCTGGGCACCTCGTAGCCTACCTACCTACCTATATTGTCCACCCTTGCGATATCGGTTCAACTTTTTTGGTCTATTCTTTATCTACTGCATCATGCATGGCGTTCGGGGGACTTGGAGGAGAACTACATTATATGTTAGAAATTACCTTGGACTTGGCTGTTGCTTGACAATGAGAATACTTGGAGAACTAGAAACTCGTATAGAGCAAAGTAAAGGAGTGAAGGTGAAACCAAACCACATGGCTCTAGTATCGTAGATACGTACCACCCCCCACCAGGAATCTTATCGTCTATTGGCCGCCGGAGGCCAAGTTTAGCCACACATGTGCCAAGCCATGCCAAGGCCTTGGCATGGCTTAACTAGGCTTAGCTTTGGCTTGGCATACTTATTAGCAATGGTCAAGTCGAGTACTGCGGAGGTCACTTATGTTAGTATATAGCACGTTACGTGGAGGCAAAAACTATCCGTCATTACATTCGTATACGAAGTGCCGAGAATCCCTTATCATCAGATGCTCCTTTGCCAAGACCTGCTTGGGCTTGGCACGCACGCACTTGTAGGATAAAGATGTCTTGACGCCCACCTGACGGCGAAAGGTCTGGGGAGGAACATCATATCGTCGTATCATATCCACGTCCGTGCCAAGAGAAGTACGGTGTCGGTACCTTGATATCGTTCACGTCATAAACTTTGGTTCTTGCTGTTGGTGACGCCAGTCTCGTCTCGGGTGTCATCTGGTATACATACGAGTAGTAAACTGAGCAAGGCGGAAACGTGAGACTTGGGGGTCTAGAAGAAGAAGAAAGGGGGGAATAAATTACGCACATCGTCCAGGTAAGTTGGCCAAGTCCTCTGCCCGTAGATGGAATTTTCGGTTCTAATATAATAGACACAGCGAGCTCGACATATCGATTCGACTGACTGCTCTCGCAATGGCATCAATAACTGACAAGCCTGCCTCGTCTTCGGGGGACGAGCAGTCGACCAGTTCAGTCAAGACAGAGGACTCCAGTGCCCCTGACCAGCCAGAGCAGACGCATGAGTCCCAGCAGCAGCCCGGGAAGCATGCCAGTCAACAGACTCAAGCTTGTGAGGATACGTCAGTGTCACGGGAGGATCTTCTCGAATGCAAATGGATGAAGTGCTCAGAAACCTATACCAACCCAGAACACCTTTATGTGGGTTTTTTCAAGTCAACCCCTCGTCCCCTCCTGGATAGCATACTCACTTGTCGGATCCAGGACCACATATGTGATCGCCATGTTGGACGCAAGAGCACGAATAACCTCACTCTGACCTGCCAGTGGGAAAGCTGCAGGACGACCACGGTCAAAAGAGATCATATCACTTCGCACATACGAGTCCATGTGCCCCTCAAACCCCATAAATGCGACTTTTGCAGCAAGACCTTTAAACGGCCCCAGGACCTCAAGAAACATGTCAAGGTGTGTTTCGCCCCTCACTTCTGATCTGACGGCTGCTGACAACAACCAGACCCATGCCGATGACTCGGTGCTCGCTGCCCGTGGATCCGACAATGGTCAAATCGGAGCTGGCCTGAGTCTCCGTCATCAGATGCCCCCCAAGCCTCCTGGGCCGTCGGGATACTATGATCCCAACGACCACCTCCGAAGTGCCTCTGCTTTCGCTCCATCGCAAAGTCACGCAGCCTACTACGCGACGACGCCCGCCAGCACCAGCTATCAGATGTACTTTGGTCAGCCTCAGCATATGAGCATGAACATAAATCATCACCATCACCAGCAACACCAACACGCCGGCTCGTCTCAGCAGCCACATGCTCCCTACCACCACATGGCGGCAACGCCCCCCCCCGGCTCGTACGATCGCAAGCGCACCCTCGACATGGTTGACGATTTCCTGGGTAGTGCCAAGAGACGCCAGGTCGACTCCATGTCGTATGCCCATATCAGCCGGTCCTTGCTCCCGCTGCACGGCACCGTCTTGAACTCGACTGGTGCGGGCCACGGGCCCGGACCCAGCCAGATGCACGCCGAGTACATGCCTCAGCCCTCTCATCAGATGCATGTGGCGCCGATGCCGGCCCAGCAGCCGCAGCATCAGCATCAGCATCAGCATCAGCATCAGCAGCATCAGCAGCATCAGCAGCATCATCATAATCAGCATCAGCATCCGCATGATTCTCTTCCGCAGCCGGTTGGGCCGAGTCCACTGGCACAGCACCATGTCCTGCCCAACGCACGGTCTCACAAAGACCTGCTCGAGCTGAATCAGATCCTCGAGCAGATGAGGTCCACTGTGTACGAGACTGTCCACTCGGCTCATGGTCCCCACCATCACGAGTACGTCGCCCGTTACCCCAGGCCTGCTGTTTCCCGAGCTTGTTCTTCTGACATCTCCGAAAACAGGGTTTCGCCAAGCTCCACCGCAATCGCCGTCAGTACACCCGACCATTACGCGGCAGTTCCGGCGGCCCACCTGCCATCCCCCCAGACGAGCATCTCTTCGACCGGGACGCCGGCTGTCTCCCCGCCGACGAGCACAATGTCGTATACCTCGGGCCACTCACCCACGCCTTCGGCATCGACTCTTTCTCCGCAGTCACGTCATAGCACGGCAACGGCGGCAGCAGCAGCGGCAGCGGCAGCAGCAGCCACAGCCGTCGCCCCCATGGCCATGTACCCGCACGTCTCTACCACTGCTCCAGGCACGTCGGTATTTTCGGGGCCGGGGCTGGGCCAGTCCCCGCCCGCGACACTGGGGGCCACATTCGATCCCGGGCGTCGTTTCCCCGGAGGCATGCTTCAAAGTTCCCGTGTATCACTTCGGCTTCATCCTACAAATGCCAATGCCAAGGTCAAGGTCGAGGCAGTCGGGGATGATGCCACAAACCCGTCCACGTCGGATACAAAGGAAACGACGACGACGATGACGACAACAAATTCGGCATCATCGCCCACCACACCCGTCAGCTCGCCCTCTTCCGAGCCGGACACGAGTGAGGCCACACGCGAGAGCGAGGAGAACTACGAGCGCATGGTCGAGACGATGCGCATTGTCGAGGCGCTCCGCGAATATGTACAGGATCGGCTGCGGCGCCAAGACTACGAGACGGAGCAAGATCTGGCGCGTTCTCAGCAGCAGCAGCAGCAGCAGCAGCAGCAGCAACCTCAGTCTCCACTATACCCGGCCCTGTCGGTGTCGCTGCCTACAAGAACACCCGAGCCCAAAGATGTCCGTATAAAGGTTGAAAGCACCGAGTCTCCAGCTCCAAACCCACCCGTTCCACTATACCCCAAGCTTCGGCTGTGAGCACGCTGGATTTATGGGGCACAAGACAAACTGAAGACGAGAACGAGATGTAGCTTCCTCTTTGTATGTATATTATTGGAGACAACATTGGCAACAGCGCACTTATCCTCGGCTACCTATACTGGCTACCTATTAAACTTGCCACTATTGTTAAATTCCTGACATGTTTTTCACGTAGAGCAAGAAAAAGGTAAGCAAGATCACGTGACACGTATAGTCCACGTTATATATATAGATATCTCTCTTTCTTTCGTTCTCTCCATCTGCCCCTCCTTGCTACTATGTAGCACTTTCAAACAGAAAGCTCCATCAGACAAGGCTGGCCACTCATCATGGATGCCGCAGACTTGGCGACCACGCACCACTATCAGGGAAACTTTCGCATCTCGACGCGCAAGCTCCCAATCTCGCGCGCCGGGCCCATCGATGCCCTCTCCGCCCAGATCGGCATCCCAGTCCCCGAAATGATCTTTGGCGACAACCTCGTCTCCATCACGCACATCTCGACAGGCTGGTCCATCGAGTTCAACGCCGCCGACGCGCTCGATGCCGTCGACAAGACGGGCGCCAACATGCTCCAGGTCGCGTACGCAAACGACTGGTCGAGCACACGAGGCGACCTTGTCAGGGACATCAACGTCAGGCCGTTCGACTGGAGCTACTCGACCACATACCGAGGGACGACGGTACGGCCATCCGGCGCCGCCACCGCCGCCCCGGTCGGCGAGTTGGAGCCCGTTGACGCCGAGATCCCGTTGGAGCTTCTCATGCGTAGAGACCCCATCCTGTACTTTGACGACGTCGTGCTGTACGAGAGCGAGCTTGACGACAACGGCATATCGCTGTTGAGCGTCAAGGTTCGCGTCCACGAGGCGAGGATGCTTCTTCTTTGCAGGCTGTTCATGAGACTCGACGGCGTCCTTGTCCGGGTGCGCGACACCCGTGTCTACGTCGACTTTGAGACCGACCAAGTTCTGAGGGAGTATACCTGTAGGGAGGACCTGTTTGACAACGTGAAAAAGGTACATGTATACGTGTAGCTGGCCACGGGCTCTGGTGCTGATTTGTCGTCAATCCTCAGGCTCTCCACATATCCGGCAGACTATCAGACGATGTCATGATAGCTCTTCGAGACGCAAACACGCTTGCACCTCTTATGCCAGTCGTGGAACGGCGCATGGAAGGTCTCAGCCTGGCTTCGCTGCAGCAGCCAGCCAGCGATATCGAAAACGACAAGGTCAGGGAGGCGTTGGCACTTTGAAGCAAGGTAAATGGGTGGGGGGCCTCCTCGGCTTGTGTATACAGACACGTCGAGTCCTTGATGTGAGAACAACCTCCCACAGCCCATCACTCCGTGCTCCGAATTTGTTTGACATTGATGGCGCTGACTGGGTTGCATCTGCTTGCCAGCCAGCCGCCTCGTCTATATCAATTGCAGGTAGCCAATCCCAGCCTCAGGTACTATGAGAGAGATTGATATTTCAAGTCCGTTTTGCCACCTCACCATTCTACGTACACGTAGTACAGCAGCCACCTTGATATATATACGCTTTTCATAGCGACGCTGGTTCGTAAGCTCATACACGTTCCCATGGCAGCTCATCGAGCATCCGGGGGCGAGGAACTGCCAACGGCTTCCTCAAAATTGAGTTCCCACTGATCCACCTCCTTAAACTTCCTGACGGCCTTTTTCAGCTCGTCACCTTCCTTCCAGGTGGTCGGGTTTCCACCAAAGCTCCCGTCGACATCGACATCGCTGTCCCCACTCCCAATAACAGTATCCTCGTTTTCCTTATTCGACGGCCGCCGAGAGCCGTACGTCTTGGAAATACGCCTCAGTCTTGCCCTGGCCGTTTCTTGGGATTTTCTGGACTCGCCCGCGAGTTTGTTTTGGCCCAGAGCCCGCCTTTTCTTGGACGAACCCTTGCTTCCTGCTGCCCGTCCCGCCGTTCGTCGAGGCCGTGCGGCGACGTACGACAATTCATCGTCGTTTGGGTTCAGTGTCATTGAATCGATATCATCGTCCTCGTCGGTGCCGTGCCCCTCATGGCTTGCTCGGCGGCCCTTGGAAAAAAGCGACGTCAGCTTCGGAGAGGGCGAGAAATGCCGGTGTGCCGCCCGGCCCTTGGATGCTCCTACAGGCTTGGCGTTGGCCGGATGAGCAATGGGCGAATGCGTCAGAGATGGTGGGGATGAAATGTCAGATTGGCCACCCGCGCGAATGCCCAGTGCAACAGAGGACAGGCGGCGACGGCGCCTGGCCAGAGTTTGAAGGTCCGGCCAAAAATCGTCCTCGTCGTCGGTGCCACTGCTGGCCGGGGGCGCCATGACGCTGACATTGTCAGGCTCAGGTGTTGTTGCGCCGTCCCTGTTGGGGACGACGAATGGGACGTCAGACAAGGGCGAAGTCAATGACGATGGAAATTCCAACGTCTCCTTGGTAGCGGCATCCTCCATCGGATTCCTGCTTTGATGACCAGGCTCGTCACCGCCGCCGAGTGCGTCTCGCTCATCGTCATGATCATCGTCATGGTCATCGTCATCATCATCATCTGTGTCCAGCCGAATAGATTTTTCAGAGCGACGACGCGCAGGACGAGGAGGGCTGCCAGTGCTTTTTCGTTTGACGCCTCGCGGTCCTGCTTGCGCCAGGGTGGCCTGCCGAGTGATATCACCGTCGTCCGTACTTGTGTCGGACTCAGGGCCGCCGGGGCTGCTGTTACGGCCCGGATCGTCGAGGCGTCGCCTGCGGGTCGTACCCAGGATACTGGGCTCGCGCGCCCTTCTCCGAAAGGCGCCGATTTTGAGCGTTGTGCCGACGCTGGGAGTGGCCAGGCCCCGACTGCTGGGGCGTATCAATGCATCACCGCGTCCAACGAGGCTTGAGGCGCGAGGACCATGACGCCGGAGTCGCGTCGTCGTGTCCATGGCGGGCGTGTTCGCTCCCGATCTTCCTCGCACGGCCCCATCGTCGTCGCTATCAATGTCGAAGCTGCGGTCAATGTCGCCAAATGTAGTGTCGTCGTCGTCGAGGCCAAGCCCGCCAATGTCGCGCGAGTGAAGAGGTGTAGTCATGCCACGTCCTACCCGACCAAGAACGCTGCCACTCCTGCTTGCATCTCGACCACCGTGATTCCGATCCAGCCTCACTGCCTCTCTGCCCCGTGGGACATCACTTGTCGGGACATCACCGGAGCTTTTCGCGATATCATCCAGCTTGGGCTTGTGACTGTCCGATGCGACTGCTTGTGAAGGAGGCCGCCGCTGATTGCGCAGGCGCTCCTGCTCGCGATCACTATGATTATAGAGGTCTGACGAACTTGACTCTTGCCTGTCCTGCGATAACGGTGATGTTTTGCGCTGAAGGCGCGCAGTGCGCGATTGCTTGGGTCGCGGCATCAGTCAGGCCTTGTTTTTAGAAGCCTTGATTTGAGAATGAGAAGCCTTGTTTAGAGGAGGCCTCTTTTTTTTGGAGAAGAAGCCTTGTTTTCAGAGGTGGCCCTTGTGATTATTAGACAGCGAGTGTGAAATGGGCCACTGATTGTTGTTCAGTATTGCGTAGTTATGACAATGACAATAACATGGTGGTGGTGAAAATTATTGACACGCGACGCGCGACGCCGTTCCACGTGATGGATATGTTATCTGCGCAGCGGGCCACGACTGTCAGCAGCTGTCCGGCCTTACTGACACAAGTTCTTATTGCATAAGATGTTATCTACATATCTAGACCGAGGTCAGTCGGTCATTCTGCTGTCCGTGAGGCTCTCTTCATCTATATAAGCGCCTGCCCCATGTACATGCTCTCCTTGACCTCGCGAACGACGTCCCGCCGATCGTGGTCACCCACAAGCACGATGCCTTTCCCTCGCCTTCCCATGCGTCCCGCCCTTCCGAGCCGGTGAATAAAGTCTATGGCTGTGTGGGGGACATCGTACAGAATGACGTTCTTCACCGCCAGGGTGTCAATGCCTCTGGAGGCCAGGTCCGTGGCTACCATGACCTTGACGTTGGGGAGCCACCGGCCCCGTGAACGTCTTTCAGGAGCCGATGGCGTGGGGATCCGTAGCGGTTCCGAGGTGGTGAAGGACGCCAGTGCCTCGCTGCGCCGGAGCTCGGTGGTGTCTCGGTGGAGAGCCACCGCGTCGATGCCTTTGGACTGAAGGTATTCAGCCACGCGCTGCGTCGCCTCGCGCTCGTTCACAAACACGAGGATTCGCTTGACCTCCATCTCCCCCTCCCCGTCCTCGCTTCGGTTTGCGTCACGCCCAATCGTGTAGACAACGTCTGCGCAGGCGAGATCTCGGTTTCCTCTGTACGGCTCCCTCGCAATGTCGAGAACGCCGAGCTGGACACGCCTGGGGACGGCGTGGAGGTTTGGCGTCGTTATCCGCACCATGTCTGGGAACTTTGTCGAGAGATGATTGTCCAGCCGACGGGGGATCGTGGCTGAGCACAGGATGAGCTGCTGCAGCGTCGGCATGGTTCTATCAATGATGCTCGAGGTTTCGGGTCCGAAGCTGCGGTCCAGCAACGAGTCTGCCTCGTCGATGACGAGGTGACTGACGCGGGACAGGATATTCGGGTCTGAATCCGCAATCGAGGCCAGCAGGTGGGGTGTGGCGATGAGAAGGTCAAGCCCGGATGACGAGTAGATGTTGCGGTGTATTATCTTGGGCGCGATGCTTGCCGATATCCTCTCCGACTTGAACTTGACCCTGTGCGAGATAAGCTTGGCAACGTGCCCAACCTGATCGACAAGCTCTGCCGTCGGCATCAGGAGGATGGCACGGGGCCTGGCCATGGATGGGTGTGGCTCGTCATCCATGAGGTTCCTCCTCTTCTCCCCGCGAGCAAAGAATTCCGACGCCTGCGCCCTCTCCGCCTCCATCCTTTTCTTGTACGCCCGCATGTCTGGGTCTCTGAGCTCTGCCACTTTCAGGGCGTGTATCACCGGCAGCAGGTAGGCCAAGGTCTTGCCGGACCCTGTTTCTGCCGCGATCAAGAAGTCGCCCCTGCCTCCAGCCTTGGCCACCTCCGACTTGAGTATGCTATCCTCCTGGCCCAGCAACGCCGGGATCGCGAGCCTCTGCACTGGCGTTGGCTTGATATCTACCATGCCTCTCAGTGCCTCGGATTCGATGGACTGGCGGACCTCACGCATCAGAGATTTGAAGTCGTCGAAAGACCCGATTTCAGAGATGCGCTCCTTGATTTGGTTGCGCCGCGAATATGATACGTTGGCAAGAGCGCTCTGCATCTTTAGAGCCTTGCGTTGCGGGACCTCGGCCCTATTCCGAGACCTGGAGCTGTTCTCTCCAACAGGGCGGCGCACCGGGTCTACGCGCGCAGCAGTCTGGTTCATGCCGGCAAACGGGCCCTCGGGCCGTCGTTGTCGCGGGTCCCGTTGGCTGTCGTCACGGTTGCCCCCCAAATGCGAAGGTCGAGGGGACGACGATATTCTTTGCGTGCTGGAGAGCACCATGCGCGATGGGCGGGCATAGCCGGTCAGCCAGCGTGGCAATCGTAGCCCGACAAGCCTTGCAGTAGGTACGCGAGCGAGGCTCAGCGGCCGGATCGGGTGCGTTGAGGCAACGTGCCAGCGCATTATCGAGGAGGCATTGGATATTTGCTGCTTTGGAGGCGCACTCAACTTTTTATGTATCTATGGCTATCGATAAGTGCTAATCAGTTATATCACGTTATATCCACCTGGCCTCGTATCTTTTTAGACACTCTATAGTTATAATACAAGTTATAATGAAAGTATATATATATGCAACCTCGGTCAACTTTTCTAGGAATGAATGGGAGAGGTTTTATATCGTTATTACTATCCCCCACAACCCAGAACCTCCCCCCAACAACATGTGAAACTGCATTCTGCTTGCTGTGCTTGCTGCTTGCTCACCAAAACACCAGATATCCAGGAAAGCCCAGCTCATGTTCTAACCCCCTGCATCAAAGTTATTCCATGGCCCACTCACTCCCCGCATGCTTCCTCCCAGCTCGCATCGGGGGCCGTATTTTCAAATCACCGTTCCGGCCGAGACCGAGAGATCCCGGACGAGAAAGACGTTGCCTGATGCCGCGCCCAGTCATGTCAGTTCGGATATCAGCCGCAATCACTGTCTGTTGCTGGTTTTCCCACCAATCAACCATGCTGCTCCCATGGCCGCCGCGGCGACGGTGCCTGCGACACACAACCTAGTCGGCGAGCAACGCGCGTTAGATCAATGTACTCTCACTTGACTCATGTGCGGACCGTGTCCGCATTCCCGTCGTGTTGATGATGCTACATCTCTTGGCTGTTTGATGACTGATAAAAGTATCTTACTGGGTGTTCCGATTGCCGCTCAGTTTACTGACTAGACCGCCGATCCAATCGACAAAGAGGGCGCGGATCAGGGCACGGAGCCACTTTATGCCCTTGTCACCATCTTTGGCGCCAGAGGCTCTGGCGATGCGGTCGTGCGTGTTCACGTCAATTTCATTCGTCGGCTTCTGGCTGCTGGGATTATCAGGCTGCGAAAGCACGTCAACGTCTCTGGCCGTCTCAGTAATCGTCTCGGACTCCTCCTGTTGGGTCTCGGCATCTATGGTAGCCACGACTTGAGAGTTTAGCTCCGATTCATCATGCGTCTCCGGTCTGGACGAGGTATATGTGGACTCTGGCGCCTTGGCATTGTTCTGCGACGTTGAAAGCTCAGCACTCTCGGTATTTTCTTGTCCTGCATCGCTGGCTGCTACTGGCTTGTCGTCGGGAATCAGCTGTTGTGCGTCGCTGACATCAGCATCCAGAGCCTGAATGGGCTCAATTGGCTGTTCGTCAGCCTTTGCCGGCTCCGCATCTTCCGTCTCTGGGTGCGTTGTTGACAGAAGCACGTCATCTTCCGTGTCAGGATTGGCGTCTGGAGCCCCAGACACCTCCTCCGGAGCGTCCCGGTCGACATCATCATCCGCCTTTTCATCAGTGTGTGTAGCTGGTACCTCGGAAATCTGTACCTCGTGGGTGGTTTCTGTTTTGTCGGAGGCAACGGGGTCGTTTGTCAGCGAGGCATCGACAGCGTCCTCTTCGTGGGTTTCCTCTACGGCTGTCGTCTCGAGATTGTTGCTACCCTCGCCTTGGGCCGTCAGGTCTGCTTCGGCTGACTCAGTGGCTTCGGCTGACTCGGTGGCTGTATCATTCGACTGAGCCAAGGCAGGAGGAGGCTGGTCCGTTTCATACGGGACCTCTTCATGCTTGATAGGAACGGCGGCTTCGTCCTCGACCGTTTCATCCTCAGGGGGACTGGACTGGTTTGTTTCTTCCAGCACCGGCTGGGCATCCGTTACAGAACGAGACTCTTCTTTCTCAGCATGCGGGTCGTGCTCCGAGGATATGTTGGAAGACGGCTGCCCCTCAGATGACAATTGCGTCTCCGCAGTCTTGTTTGAATCAACAAGAGCCTGATGCTCGGCTCGCTCGACATGGTCCTCAGGGTTCTCGTGGAGACGATCGTGTATGCCGCTGAAGTCGGCAGGTTCCCCTGGACTGTTGGTTCCACTGACGACCACAGCACTGTCACGAGAATGAGGCCGCTCGTCGTACTTGTCATGCTTGTGTTCGGGAATCTGTGCCTGCGGATAATTAGATGGATTGGTACAGTATAAAGATAGAAGAGAATGGCTGTAGGGCACCGTACCTGTCGGTCCAGTTCGGCAGCTGTGTCGGCAACTTCTGCCGCTGTGTTGGCAACCTCCTCAATCGGGGTTGACGGCTTGTCTTCCTCGGTATTTTCCGGCGATTCCGCTGCCTCAATCTCGTGAGAGGCATTTGGGTCAGCGCCATGCTTCTCCTCCTCTGGAGCGGTCTCGGCATCGGCGGGCATTATGGGCGCCGTCAGGACGTTGTTTAGATTTCCGCCATGGTCGGCCGCTAGTCGCAAACAAGTCAGTCAGTCAGTCAGCCAGTCAGCCAGGATAACAACATCTTACCGGTCGGTGAATTCTCGTCGAGCACCCACCAGTCACCCAAGCCAATTCGAAACTTGTATTGAACACTGGCTCCCTCCTCGAGCATGAAATCTTTGGTGAATATACGTTCCCCGTCCAGCCCGACTGTGGTCTCCATTTCAAGAGGCTGCCATTGTGGGTCCGAAAAATCACCAGCAACAAATACTGGAGGTTCAGTTCCTGGATGGCGAAACGTGAATGTGACTTGTACTTTTTCCCTGGACTCGGCCATCCTACTTTGAGGTGCTGGAGAGATCTTGGGGGTAGGACAGAATCCAGTAGATAGGCAATTCGTCCGTTCTGGGAGTCAGAGAGCGATGGATGGGAGGGGGGAGAAAATAAGATAGATCAGTGAGTCGGGTTGGTGGAGTAGGAAAGGTTGTAGATAGGTTGGTCGGAAACCGTAGCCGGTAGACAGTCCACTGTTTTGCCCCGTGGTGGTAGGTTGGAGGAGGAGGAGGAGGAATAAAGGATGGTCAACGCTGGGCAGGAATGGTCTGGTGCGGGGTCAGATAAACATCAGATGTGCGTGTATGTTGCACAGCTTTCCTCAAAACGTCTGAGTGGACGCAATCGGGAGGAGGCGGGGAGACGCAGAGACGCAGAGACGCAGACGTAGAAAAAAAATAAGAGACGCTGCTTTGGATGAGTACCCAAGCTGAAGTGGATGGATGGGATGCTGCTCCATCGCATGGTAGCGTGGCAGGTTTGTGATCGAGATAATGGCACAGCGGTGTGGGATGGCTTGGGAGATAACCTCCCATCGCTATCATCGCTATCTACATGTACCCGGGTACTTGTCTACTTCCTATGAAATTATGAGTTTACAATAATAATTGATTTTGGCCTGGCACCCTATCCAACAGGTATCACCTTCCCAGGTACCGTATCTTTGGGAGATCATGAAACAAGCACCTTTAATGCAGTATAAGTGGTCAATGAGATACGTGGCCCGGATATGCCGATGAAGAAGAGCGAAAAAGAAGACACTTTATGAGCTGCGAGTGGTGGACAAGCCGAACCAGGTTTGCTGGAACCAAATGTTGGGTAGAGAAAGACGGGTAGGAGATGCATCGACCAGGTTGATTGATGCACTTCAGCTTTGTTGAGTTTACCACCATCAGGTACCTAGTAGGTAGTCGCTACCGCTTCTTGGATCGGTCTTCATACCTTTGCCAAGACAATAATCAATAGAGATAATTAGAAGAAAAATGTTCACCGTACTTTACAGCCGGCTTATTTCGACGGCATATATTTCCCCCTTCTTGTCTTTCTTTCTACTTATTTTCTTAGATATTTCTCCTCGCTATGGATTATTGTTCCGTTCAACGGTCTAGGTGGCGGATTACGTAGATCTCGTCTTTGAGAGTTGGGGTGACTGGATAGTGATGACGTGACCGTTTTATAAAAAACCCATAGATATCACAAGACGACACGATACATACGTATGTATAACAAATATCGTATTTATATCAAATCACTCAGAGGCATATCTAGTCCATAACTGCCATGTCGCTCCCGCCGCAGCAGATCCGGGTTAAGAGAAAACGGCCCGAGGATACTCCCGTCACCTACCTACGTGAACAACTCCTGTCCCAATCGAGTTTTGGATTTTTGAAAGATTTGCAAGCCCTCCAGGATGTGGCTAATTCCAATGGGTCTTCCTCAAGATAGAGTTCGACTCATCCTCGAAACGTCGCCGCGGCGAGAGCAACGCTTCATACGCCTGGGTCTACAAGCGCAGAGACCCCCAAGTTTCTGCCGCCGGATCCGACAGCAATATCGGCCCGCTGCCTCCGAGACCGATTATCCGCTCGTCGAAGCCAGGAGACGAGGTCCGCGTCCGCGTAGCACCAACGTCTGAAAAACATGCGCTCGCCGACACCGTCTCCCCTCCTACATCAAATGACAACAGGTCACCATCGTTGGTTTCGCAACGCCGGCGCTACCACATATCAAGGACCGCACTTGCCTCCGGTTTCAAGGCTGGTAGGAGCTCCTCTGTACTCTCGGGCGACATCGGCCACCATGGACCTATCTTTGTCGAACGGAGGCGACTCCCGGCGACACGGACGGGCCACGAACAAGATCAGACCAAACCAGTAGACGCCGGTATGGATGGAAGCCGAGGTACCACCCCACCTCCTCATGGTCGCGGCAGCAAGACACCAGGGATTCTGCCTTCACCCAACCGCAGCCATCGCCCTCTTCCATTTGTCGATCCTAGCACACAGAAATTGGACAGCATTGCGGCGAGCATGAACGCGTGGGTTCTGGAGGAGATGAGTTTTAACATGAAAAATGATACTACGGATAAGTTCCTGAGGAAACCTTTATCTCGGTTCCGCCCCAAGGCACCTGCACAGAGATACGCCGAGAGGCACCCGGAAATGGCTGGTACCGGTTCTACACTCTACACACCAACTCACAGGCGTACAGAAAACAGGGCAGATGCCACCGATGACGAGGATGATCTTGACAGCGAGTGCATCTATGATACATACGAGAGAGTTCCCGCAGGCAGGTTTAAATCGGCACATGACCTCCAAGATATAGGTGTTTTGGTCCTTGAAAACGAGCATGAGGCCGAATACTTTTATTGGCAGGATGAAACCAGTGATGAAGATGAAACGGATGAGGAAGATGAAAATGGTAATCGCCACCTCCTTCCCTTCCTATCTTCAGCTTGTGGTGGTATACATACTAATGGAGCCTATTGAAGCCGAGACCCACTATACGGCCGACTATCCCGAGGACGAGGTCGACTCGGATGATGAGTATAATATCGCGGCGTACAAGTACCGCAATGCCAACGCCTCAGACGAGGAAGAGTACTTTGGTGATGGTGGCCTCGATACGGATCAAGATGACGATGAACAGGGACATGAGGGTGATTTGGAGGAAGGAATGGCCAAGACAAAAATCAGGCGCTTCATCCAAAGCCTTCAGGATAGTAACCATCGCTGATAGGTCATCATCATGGATCGATTCGGTTAATTGACCGTTTTGAGTGTCAGTAACCATAAGACCCAGGACCAACTAGGACTCGGGGGTAGGTGCCCTCAGAGGCGAGGTTGTTGCATATCAGTGTGTCTCTCGTCAAGGAGATTCATAAACGTCCTATCCCGGAGGTCAGTAGATCTTGTTCGTGAGGGCTCTGCGAGCGGATATAGCACACATACCAGCCTCGCTCCTGTCCACCGACAAGGAAGCTACAGTCCGAGTTCATCTCACAGATCCACGCCCCCCCAGGCTCGTCCGCTTCCTTGCCGTGCTGGGCGTCATTCGAGCGTTCTTTGGGGTATCGGCGACGATAGGAGCTCAGGCCGGCGGTGAAAGCGAGTATATCGTTGGCGAACGGATTATCAGGCACTTTGCCGACCGTCAGTGCCCTGCCTATCGCAATGACAGTTGCTGCGTGGGAGACCAGAAGAATGGCACGATGGCCCTGGTTGTTGGCGTGCGTCATGATCATGCCAACAGCTTTAATGACTCTGTGGTGAACCTCGATGGCGCATTCGCCATGCTCAAGGGCCACAACCCCCATCGGGGCATAAGAAGCGTCAAAGGTGTTTGCCGGGAAAAGTTCCCGGAGCTTATCTAGAGGAGCCGGTCTCGGCTGCAGATAATGTGACTTTTCGTAGAACTCCCCAATCCCGGGCTCTACACGGATGGGACATGGCACACATTTTTCAGATCGACGCCTCTGGATGAACGTGACTATTGTCTGGACGCAGCGGTAATAAGGACTACAGTAGATGGCATCGATGGGAGGATCAAGAGTCATGAGGTGAGCGGCCAATTCATAGGCCTGAGCCTCGCCGCGAGCAGCCAGGGGCGGATCTGCGGCGATGCCGGTCGGGCATGGTACTCGAGCTGTGAAGGTCCCTGCGATGTGATCAACGTCCCAAGTACAGCGAACCTATGGAGGAGGGCCGTCAGCTTCGAAGCACGCACCCGAAAGGTGGCCAGTTGAGGAGACAAGAAGCCTACGCCGTGCCGGACTGTATATATCATTCCAAGAGACATTGTACCAGGTGAGCCGGGTGGTATATCAAGGGTCGCTGGACGAAGCTCGACCAAGTTGTCAGAAAGAAGGCAAGTAAACGCACGTGGGATTCACGTGATCGTAATCAACCATGAGATAGACTATCTAGGGAGATGTAAACACACAAATAGCAGAAATGATCCAAATGCCCATGATACCAGCCAGCCAGTAAAGGCGCACGCACCCGGTTTATATGTACTGTTCCTGAACTCCTCGCCGGAAATCCCGCACACAACTTCTGGTCCTGCCATTCTTACCCAAAACACCAACTCGCCAACCCCATCTCGAGATGTCACATGACAATGCAAGATGGCAGTGTACGAGCCCTTCTCCTTCCGCCGGGGCCGGCACCATCACCATCCTCTTCGTCTGCGTGTAGCATTGCTGCTTCTCTTGCTCTTCGGCGCCTCCGACGCACTCCCGGACCCCCTGCTGTTGCTTCATGGGTAGCCTGGATATAATCTCCCCACTTCTTCTCGAGGCGCGCGGCCGCGTCGAAGTCGCCCCGGAGCACACGTTTCATGTGCTCATCCACGGTTTGCTGGTATCCGTAGAAACACCGAAGGCTGACAATCTCGGTGGGGTACCCACGACGCACTTGGGCATTTCGGTAGAGGACCTCTCGAATACCCGTCGGGGTGACGTTCTGGCAGTCGTATACGGCCATGTGCAGAGTTGCCTGCGGGGGACAGTTCTTTGGGTCGCTTGTCCTGCTTGATCGTCCCTGCACCATCGAGACGGCTTCGGCCAGCACAAAGTTGCTGACTCGCGTGTTGTCGAGGTATATGCTCCTCAGATCAACGCAATTCTTGACCACGGGCAGCAGACCCGAGTCGCCGAGGTTGTCACAGTAGCTGACCGAGAGATGCCGTATCCGCGAAGCACACGGGGATCTGGCCAGATGGTCTGCGAACAGCGAGTTCGTGAGCGCTGTCAATTCCTCGAGCTCCAAGTGACTGATTTTCGGAGTCGAAGCGAATACTGGCTGCAATGCAGCATCCCCCAGGGCGGTGCAGCCAGACAACAGCAGGCCCTCAAGTTCGGGAACGAGATGTGCCATGGCCTTGACCCCGTCATTGGTGAGCCGCACGCACCGGCTCAGGTCAAGGTGTCGAAGCCTCCTTGTTGGTACCATGGGGATGTCTGTCAGAATGTCAACTTCGGGTTCGACACCGTGGAGCATGATTTTGAGCGCGGCGTCGGTGAGATCGGCGCAGCCACTGAGGACAAGCCTCTCGAGCTTGTTTGTCAGGAATATGGCCTCCGCTACAGCGACATGGCCAAACCCGCGAACCTCGGATGCTCGCAGATCCTTCAGGTTCTTGCATTTCTGCGTCAGCTCCTTCAGGCCGGCCGCGGTAACGTGGCTGCACCATGAGATGTTGAGAGCCTGAAGCTGCGGACAGGATGCGGCTATAACGACGCATGTGGTGTCGTTCACTGCAATCAGCCCGGTCACGTTGAGACGAACCAGTCTCTCGTTGTTCAGGATCAGGCTATGGAGAGAACCGGCACGAAGGTTACGGCATCCTTCAAGGGTCACGGTCTGGAGATTTCTGCACGCTCCGGCAACGACCTCTGCTCGTTTATAATGCTCAACCTGAACACAGCCTCGCAGGTTGAGGTCCTGGATAAACGGCCCTGCTGACGTGATTATCTTGGCAAGGGAATCAGCCGGCACGATTTGGTAGAAGTCGGATGTGTCAAACACTGTCCAGAGCTGACCGTCGAAGCAGGCGTGGTGAAAGCCGCGGGATACGCGTGACACGCGCACCAATTCTCTTGGCCGCAGGAACGAGAGTATGTGTAGCCTGATCTCGTAGGGTATGCTTGCCCAGAGGTCGACATCGGGCCTGGCCTGTGATAGCTTGACCAGAGTCTTGACCTCGGCAGGCAACGGCACGGTTGTGGGGTTGGAATGCAATCCAGTGCTGAGAGCCGTCTTGTCGACTTTCCTTATAGCGAGTCGGCTCTCGATGCCACCGTAGACCGGGAGTTCGGACGACGTTGGCGTGGACGGGGCTGGCGTTCCGTTTGTTGAGAAGGACGACGTGGCCGTGGAGGATGTCAGCGAGGTGAAGCTTGCTGCCAGGCTGGCACATGAAAGGCTTGCTCGGGTGCTATAAGGATTGCTGAGTGACCTCGACCGGCCCTTGTATGCCAAGGATGGCGACGACGATATGCGCTGCATGCCGCGAAGGATCCGATTCCGGGTCTTCTTGGAGGACATGGGTTCAGCCTCATGTTCCGTTCCCGCAGTCTGACTCTGACCACCGGCGGCACTTTCATTTGCCTGGCCAACAGGCGAGTCTACCAAGCCTTGCAGCTCAGCCATTCTGCTGTTGCATAGCGATGGATCAGTATCCGAGAAACGCCAGCACGCTCTCGCACATTGGCGGCTGCTGCTCAAAGGGGTGATTTTGTTGGGGCAAAATACCTCGCTCGATATATAGATGGCAACACGAGACCGCAGGAGAAGGCGAGGACTTGGGTATCCGGTAAGACTGCGGGTATAAGAGCGTTATCCCAACGTGTTGCACCAAGGCGACTGACTGACTGACTGACTGGTGGACGGGGGACGACGTGGATTATCTAGACTACATGTATGATATATCTATGTATGTATGAGAATTGGTGGTCAGGAGAAGAACCGCGTCCAGCTCCGAGAAGGATGGGTACTGGTACCTGTACATCAACAGATGCAAAGGATTCGACCATGCCATAACTGGATAGACCATCCACATGTAGTAGGTAGCTACGTTTCTGGCCTATCCGAATACCCTACAAACCGCCCAGCTATCCAGTAATCCTGTTGCAGGTACCTGGACATTGGGCATGTTTCGGGCGTCTCGCCAATCAATGATCCGGTTCTGGTGTGTGTGGTGCATGGTGCATGACAATCACAGTCATGGGGTAACTGCAATAAGCACGAGGGACATGGACTTTAGGGCTCTAAAAGATAGAAAACTTGGGACGATAACGTCGTCCGGTTGCATGTGCTCCCGTGTCTGTGTCTGTGTCTACCTACGTCTGTGTCAGTAAACCCAGACACAGGTACGTACTTTGTGGGCATCACAAGTTTTTGTCGTGCGGGGTTGTCAGCGGGACCGACCAAAAGATAAGCATGTAGGATCATGATATCAGAAAAGGTAGAGTCGTAAGAGGAATGTCTCTTATGGACATGATTGAATCAGTCGCTTAGCCGAATACACATCTCTTATAAGATAGCTAGCTGTCAAACTTCATACCACAATGTATGTATTGTCTCTGATAGATATCTATCTAATGTGTACTTGCGGGTCCTACCCCGGATTTTTTTGTTCGTCAGGCATAGCCTTGCAAAGAGATTCTTTTAATAACTCTACGCCATATGCATCTAAGTGAAAGATAAAAGTATGCATATACGCGAGTTGAAAGAAATCAGCATCAGTATAGGAATATCTCTGGCAACTTCAATGGCAGCGGTTCCCGCCACTAACCGTTGTCACCTATTATTCTATTCATGCCCGGCCGGATTTGTTGCATCTGGCCGCAGCGAACGGCCCCATTCATATCTCGAGAAGCCCCGTCGTCGTGCCATCTTGAGAAAGCTCGTCGTTACTTTGCCAGTTTTGACTTTCCACATTCCTTCACTTTTGCCCCCCTGGCCGTTGCCCGTGACCCGCTATCCGCGACCTACCTTGGACGACCACGACTCTCATCAACGCCCAACTACAACTACAGCCACCTCTCTAGCACACGGTCCACACCATCCCCGGCCTGCTACGCTCCATCAATCCATATCTTCTCCCTTATCGTGGACCTGGCAGCTGCCCCCCCTCTCTTTCTTTGGTGTGCGCACAGCGCTTCCCCCTCCTTTGGATACTCGGTTCCCAAGGCTTCGTGGGTGCGGCGGTGCCACCTCCAAAAAGACTGCGTGCCCAGAGAGGGAAGGGCAAAGGAAATCACCTCCATCCACGAGGCAGCTTAGCAGCATCCTTCGTCGTTTCTCTCTGGCCTACATTACCGATAGACTTGCTCTTGTGTATGCCGAGGAAGCCGGGTTCCTTCCTCGTGCTTGATGATCGGAATTTGGGTATACATAGACACCCCCCCGTTTACCACAGATACAACTAAAGAAAAGAGATACAAAAAAAAAGAAATCCAAGAAGCTCCCATCGTCTCAGTATGATAGCCCAACATGGCCAACATCAGCCAGTACATAACGACTCAGGTGAGCTGACTCCTGGACGGGCTGCGTGGTCAATACTTGTGCACACAACTCAATGGTGATTGATCCTATTGCTCTAGATGCCGACGACAGCATCACCGGGCCACCACAGCGTCAGCAGCAGCAGCAGCAGCAGCACACCCGGCAGCGGTCCAAGTCGCAACAGTCTCCCACAGTCCGGATACCAAGAAATCGAAGTACTGGTAACCTGCTCTCGTCAGACCTAGATGTCTCGGCCCGGATTCGGCTTTCGATGGATGCAGCTTCGGCTGCTGAATATGACGCTTTCACGAGGTCAGCCCCCCGGAGTCGGAGTCAGCTATGCTGCAGTAACTGACCTTGGACTTGGGCTGTCGCTGACCACCATGTTTTTATCGTTCGTCACGTTAGATCACCCATCATGACAGAACATGATCACGGGCTTGGGATCTCGGGTCTCCGTAGGATTCGGCAGCAGCCCTTTTCCAGGACACCCACCATCCCATCATCGCTGGCGTCTTCCAGAAGTCCCACCGGGGGGCTCCCTCGGTCTGCTTCCATGAACGTCATGTTTGGCAGCCATCAAAACACCGCCCCGTTCTCGGCAGCGCAGTCGTCTCTCAATTTTTCCGAAGACCTGTCTCGCTTCCCTTCCGAGTCGCTGCATTCATTCTCCTTTGCCCACCAGTCGGAGGAGTTTATGCATAACCGCCAGAACGTACTGAAGAGATCGCTGGAATTCATGAGGGATCGCATGGGCTGGACCATGTCCTCCTCGACGGCTGCTCTTGCCAGCGCCCAGGCCAGAGTAACCGGGGATGTCGAGGCACAGAGCGCTCTGGATCTGCTGGCACGAGCGCAGCTGATAGAGGCCGGCAACCTCCCAAACTCGAGCTCTCTTGCCGGGCCTCTCACAGGGCCGGCTTTGGCATCTGGTGTAAACCCATTCGAGAACCACTTCTTCACGAGGTCTGCCAGCCCCGAGCCGATACTACCACCATTATCAACCACTGGCGGTGGCCTTGCGAGCCCGCAATCCGGCGGCATTGAGCCGACTCGATTCATTCTTGAATCCCACGAGAACCTGGGCAGATTCCGGCCACCTACCGAGGCGCAATCATCACTATCGACGACAGACGTAGAGTCGGAGAGCTCGAGCAGGACCCCCACCGACGAAAGCAGGATCACGGCTCAGACGTCACCTCCCTCGTCGAGACTTACCAGCCTAAAACGGACACTGACGGATACGCTGTCCATCGCCGTTCAGGAAAGACTGATGGACACATTGGCGCAGCCATTTATGACAGGCCAGCCGGTCATGCCCGAAGCCATGCTTTCGCCCACCATGTCTGGAAGCTCGGTCAACTTTCCGAGTGCCCTGGGCCCTGCCGTTCATGGCCACACGAACCGCTGGGTGCCGGCCGCACAAGCCATCTTCACGACCGAGGCGAAACCACCCTGGACGATCCTGGCGGCCAATGACCTCGCTTGCTTGGTGTTTGGTGTCACAAAGTCCGAGATGCGCAAGGTGGGTATCCTGGAAGTTGTGCAGGAAGAGAGGCGGGACTGGCTCGAAAGAAAACTCCTCAGGAAAGATGACGATGACGGGCTGGCAGAGACCGTCTCATCACAGCCAGCAATAAGTGTCTCGCCAAAACACCCATCACCAGTCTCCTCGTCCCTCCTGGGTGGGAGGTCAGGTATCACTGCCCAGCTCTTGAGCAAACCAAATTCGAGGTCACAGACACCAAGATACGCAGGGAAACGCGCCCAGACGGTTCACAGCGGAGACCCGTCCCCGCCAAAGACAAACGGCGGACACCAGCGGAGCCACTCCAGAAGCGTAATTCTTTGCGGAGATGTTGTGCCTATACAAAAACGCAACGGCGCCACAGGTTCCGCAAGCCTGTGGGTCAAGGAGAAAAAGGGCGGCCTCATCTGGGTGCTGGAGGAAATCCATGAAGATGTGGCCATCATCGACCTGGAAGACGAAGGCGTGGTTCGAAGCGTCTCTGGTGCCACCGCCTCCATCTGGGGTTTCGCCACGCTGGCACCTGGGACGGATGTGGGGAAACTGATACCGCGTATTCCGCGCCAAGGCATCGACCCTCGTACGGGCGAGATCGACTTCGCCCAGATTGCCCGTCGTAAATTCTTCACATGCCCCAGTGCGCAGGGCGTCAACATACCGTGCAAGATTGAGCAGGTCAGGGGCAAGCTCGAGCTGCGGGTGTCGTCGTTCCCCCACATGGCTGGAATCGTGGTTGTGTGCCCCCAAGACCTCAGGATCAGGAGCTCCAACTCGGTATTCTGCGGTGCCCTTTTTGGACACGAAAAGCCCGACGGCATGCACATCAGCTCGCTCATACCGGAATTTGAAAAGATTCTTGACATCCTCACCGAGGACGAGGAAACAGAGCTCGTTGACGGGTTGGTCGTTCCCGAGCACAGCTTCCGAAAGGCATCAGCATCGCTCGGCCTGAAAGAAGGACACCCTGATGCTGCCATCTGTTTCCTTAGGCCAGAGGGCTTGCTGGCGCTGCATCGCGACGGCTCGGATCTCAGAATCGATGTCCAGATGAGAGTCGTCAAGAGCGAGATGCAGATGCGAACCGTCAAGGAGGAGGTAGCTGGTGACAAAAACGGCGAGCACAGTCACGAGGCCGCGACCGAGGTTGTGTATGCGCTCTGGATCGCCTACTCGCGTCACTTGCACTCCAAGAATCAGATCTCGCTGGCCGCAGACATTCCTGCAAGGTCCGAGGCCTCGTCTCCTCTGCACCAACCATCACCTGGGCAGACGTCCACCCAGACACCACGCCCGATGACGCCAGACCCAGACGAGTCTGCTGCCGCCAAGAAGGAAAACAATGGGCAGCAGTCGACAGCATCTCTGATCACAAAGCAAATCCGAGACGTGGCCATGACGGCAGCTGCCAAACTCACAGGAACATCGAGAGCGTCCCAAAAGGCCGAGAAAACCTCGGTGACCAGGATGTCGGAGCCTGCCCCAAAGAAATCCATTGACGACTTTGTCATACTTGAAGACATGGGCCAAGGGGCTTATGGGCAAGTCAAGCTGGCGAGATACAAGAACAGCAATAAAAAGGTGGTTCTGAAATACGTCACCAAACGGCGAATCCTCGTCGACACGTGGACCCGCGATCGGAAGCTTGGTACGGTGCCGCTCGAGGTGCACGTTCTTGATTACCTACGGAGGCCAGAGCTCCGCCACCCAAACGTCGTTGAGATGGAGTCCTTCTTCGAAGACGACGTCAACTACTACATTGAAATGGTGCCGCACGGGCTCCCTGGCATGGACCTGTTTGACTATATCGAGCTCAGGAGCAACATGGAGGAAGATGAGTGCCGCAGCATATTTGTGCAGGTGGCCAGGGCCATTCACCACCTGCACACAAAAGCCTACGTCGTACACCGGGACATCAAGGACGAAAACGTGATACTGGACGGCGAGGGCAACATCAAGCTGATCGACTTTGGCAGCGCTGCGTATATCAAGAGCGGGCCCTTTGACGTGTTTGTAGGCACGATTGGTACGACGACACGATCCCCACCCGCCGTGGCGTGCACGGTATTTGTTATTTGTTGCTGCTTTCCCGGCTGACTGACCACCTGCTTGCCTTTGATGTAGATTACGCAGCGCCTGAGGTCCTCGCCGGCAAGCCGTACAACGGCAAGGAACAGGACGTCTGGGCCTTGGGCATCCTTCTCTATACTATCATTTACAAGGAAAACCCCTTTTACAGTATTGACGAGATCATGGACAGAGACCTACGCGTGCCCTTTACCATCAGTGACGAGAGCATAGACTTGGTGCGTCACATGCTCGACCGCGATCTAACAAAGCGATACACGATCGAGCAGGTCATTGAGCACCCCTGGTGCCAGACGATTTAGACGGCGACCGCAGCACTCACTGTACGGCCACATTTGGGGCGGGACGTGGCAGATGATGTGCGAGAGAGCATCTGGGCATCGCTTTTGGCTGAGCAGATCGGAGTCGCGTTCAGTGAACGAGCCGGACTGGTCATTAATGCGTTATATATATACATTTCTCTTGGGTTCCTTTCCTCTGATGGAAGGATATCGCTGAGCGGTTCTGGGCGGAGATTTTAAAAGGAAGCGACTATAATGCTTTTCAACTACATACACACACATACACAAGCACACAAACACACACACGCATACACACACACACACACACCATCACAGCGTCTACATGTGCGTAGCTATCTCTTTATTTTATTTTACACCGTTGTGTAACTAATATTGTACTTGGAATCCATTGAACAACGACGGTACGGCATGCCCGCGTCTGAAGGATCTACTTGGAGACAGATACTGTTACGTCATGTAAAGCAAAACACTTTATCTGCAAACATGGGCAAACACTATCATCATTATAAGCATCGACCCGGTGCCTTGGTGCCTTGGTGCCTCGTACCGACGAGATAAATTATTGGTTGGCTGGTTGGCTGGGCTGGCTACAGGTAGTTGAGCTCTGGGTTGGCGCGAAAGTTGCATTTGCAACGACATTCTGGCACCGGGCATTCGAGATGTCTTGAGAACCAGTGGCGCGCATGGTCGAGGTGGAGTACGTGGTCGCATCGCATGCAGAAAGTCGGGAACTTGGCGGCTACTCTGAGCTCAACATCAGGAGAGTCTTCTGGCCTGTCAGACCGAGGGAGTCCCACCACCTCCATGCACACGACGCAGCGAGGCAGATGGCGGCCGCAATTCGGGCAACTGACGCCGGAGTTGACGCCGGCAGCCGTGAGCGGGTTTCTCTGCTCGAATGGTTGTTGTTGTTGTTGCTGCTGCTGCTGCTGCTGCTGCTGTTGCTGTTGCTGTTGCTGTTGCTGTTGCTGTTGCTGTTGCTGTTGCTGTT